>JAKTSB010000123.1:0-70024 GCA_030579975.1 Blastobotrys buckinghamii (nom. inval.)
GAGGATCGGCGGTTCGAACCCGCCATCGACCATATTTTTGCTCTGACTTCTTCTGCTACTTCTTTTCTTGTCATTTGTTTGAATTCTAGTAATAATTTAGTTAACTTAAGTGTAATTTCGAACATCATCACTTAAAACTCACTTCGTTGTTAACAGAATACATTTTAACATTCAGATGGGTGTAATATATAGCTACCCATGAATTACAATATACTTTGAACAATATTTGACCGTTCAATTAATTTAAACTGATATTTTGAAATTCAGTCTCTTCTAGCTCCTGATTACCCTAACAAAAATCTTCTTAAAAACCCAAGTTTTGACCATGGAGATTGCATGCATACGCCTATCAATTCCCGATTCTAGTACTTTTTAAAAGCAGCCGAAATTTAAATTTAAGTTGAATCTAAACTATTTCAATAATAACCTAATTGCTTGTTTTTATTGAATTGTAGGAACTTTTTATTATTAAATATTATCCAAGCATTCGTTGCGATGGATGGTGCATACAAGTTTTTGTCTATACTGTTTCAATTTTGCGGCTCAAAATTTTTATTTTTTGCGCACGCGTAATTTGTGGTCGCGAAGGGGGAAGGACGCGAAAATTTTTCACTGCTTATAGGATATATTTTTAGTTTTGTCAAATTATATATAAAAATTAATATTAGGTTGAGATATAACTGATAAGAGTCGTACAAAGACTGCTTGCTTTAGTATAGTAAGACTAGTATCGGATGGGGATTCTGATGGCTAGCTGAAGCATGCTATATACTACTAATACTAGGACATAGCATCCCTTATCTGAAAAAATGATTTTCTTTCGAACGGGCAACATCTTTCGAACTGGAAAATTGAATAAGTTGCATTTTAACATAGCACAGCTACAATGCAAAGAAAAAAAAGAAAGATATTAGCAAAAATTGAATCCAATAAATAATATTCATTAAACGGTCATGAAAAAATATCAATAAAAATAAATAAAAAGTCTATACAAAACATTAAATAAGTGAATTAGTTCTAAAAGTTTAATCAAATCCTTTAAACTCTTCCTCTTCAACCTTCTTTTGTTCTTCTTTAGGTTCTTCCGCTGCTGTCTTATCATCTTCTTTCTTTGGACCTGGTTCATAATTTGGAGGTGGTAAAAACCATGGAATTTTACCACGATTAAAATCATTTAAAACTAATTTAGCGACACTTGAATAATCTGGTTCACCACCTTTCAATAATCTACCATGTTTTCTTGCCAACATTTCCAAAAATCTCATAGGATGATCCCAACCTTTAATCTCATAAGTTCTTTCCAAATGCTTGGTTTGACATCTTTCCAACATTGCAGGAATAAATTGTTCTGGGAATGAAACATGCTCAACTCTAACAACACCTTTAAATAAGATTTCAGCTTCTGAATCTTTATTATTTGGTGGAACAATTCCTGGACAATCAATTAAAAAGATTCGTTTCATTAATGTGATATATTGCCAAACTTTAGTTTCACCTGGAATTGGAGCAGTTGTACACACTCGTTTCTTTCTTAAAGAATTGATAACTGATGATTTCCCAGTATTTGGATACCCAACCAAACCAACAGAAATTTGTTTCTTATCTTTATGCAAAATTGAAAATTGTTTCAAAATATTCATTAAAGCATCTTTACCAAAAGGATTAGTTATTGATGCATGGTACGCAATAGTTGGCCGATCTTTTGATAGAATTTTAACCCATTGTGCCTAAATATTGTTAGTAACTTCTATAAATGTTTTGTATGATCGTTAAAAGAAAAAAAAATGGATTAATATTCTTTTTGAATGTACGTTTCAAAACTAAGAGCAATGAAAATAAACGTGCAATTAAGCGTTCATAACTCAACTCAATTCAAAACGATAGAGCTTTCAAAACTCATCCAAAACGGCTGAGTAAAAGAATGAAAGTCTTTGATCTTCCAAGGTTGTAACAGGTGTTTTCTCATAAATTTTGCTTAATAGGCTAAGCGAGAAATACCTTGACTTAACGATGGTTTCATTTTTTTCTCTTTTTGAAAATATCATTTAAGGGGAAATAACTTACTGAGACTTTATTCGGAATTAAATCGACCTTGTTCAAAACAAAAATCAAATGCTTGTGAGGAGTTTCTTTATCCATATACTGTTCAACTGAATGACATCTTGTACCTAATGGATCTCTTGCATCTAATAAATGGATAATAACGTCAGATGAATCAATCACTTTATACAATTCATTCCAAATTCTTTTAGATTGGCCCTTTGAAAAAATTGCTTCTTTTGCTTCTGCACTAAATTCATCACCAACCATTTCAGCTTCTTCAACTAATTTATCGGTATATTTTTGAGAATCATCTTCTGCAACTTCTACCATTTCTTCAAAAGATGAAACATTCAATTTTGGTTTCTTTCGTTGAGATTTTGGACCAAAAGTTTGTTCATAAGGCTCTTGATCAACAACACTAACTTGAGGAATCTTTTTAGATTCTTCTAATAATGACATTGGTAGTTTATTTTGTTTCAAAACAACTTGATAGGCATCTCGAGATTTTTCACCTAATGCTTCTCTGAAATGATTCAAAGCATCTTGACTGATAACTCGAGTATTACCAAACCAACGTCGATTTGGATCAACTCTTGCAGTTGGAATTTCTCTAGATTGAAAATCAGCAGCTCTAACAACATCACCATGTTTATTATACTGGGCTTTACCTTTGGTGTACATGTTAACTTTTTTGACTTTATTACGATCTCGATAGAAGTTTTCACCTTTTAGACGAATATTCCCATCTTTAGTTGCTGCACCACCTTCATTAGCTCTTCTATTCTTTTCTTTCTTGAGTTGACCCATTTTTATAAAGTGTATGAAAAAATTTTAGGACTTTGTAAAAAGTGATGAACAGAATGGATAAAATTTTTCGGTGAAAAAAATTTTTTTATACCCTTAAAATTTTTTATTCCTTTTTTACGCTGCTGTACTGTAGAAACGGTGGAGAGCGCGTTGCCCGGACTACGATTACATAATCTTTCTTGCCAAAAATATAATAAAATTATTGTAGCACACAGTAAATAAAAGCGCGTCGAAATTTTGATTTGATCCCCAAAGAATTAAACAGTAAGGAGAAAAACAAATATTTACCATTAAACGAATAGACATATTTCAATGAAAATAGAGAATGACAATAGCTTTACCCGACTTTGAAACACTAACATTGGAAAAATTAACAAAGTTAAAAAAAAGTTTACAAGATGGGGTTCAAACACGGTCAAAACTGAGATCAAGACCAGACAGTACGGATAAGTTAGACCGTGTTGAGATAGCTAGATCAGTGGTAAATAATGCATTAACAAGTTTAGATAGTCTGAAAAATAAAGATTTGAATGAAAAATCAAGAAAGTATATTTATGAAGCTGCCTTGACAGGACTTAATGTGTTATATGAGAAACCAACAACAGCATATGAAATAGAAAAACTACATTTAAATTTTGCATTAAAGTTACTAGAAAATGATTTGGTAAGTAATATTCATTAGAAAAGAATAACTAACATGAACAGATTGATGAATCCTTGAAAGAATTATGGTCTTTATATACAAAATTACCCATTGGTAAAATAACAAATTCTAGACCAAACTATGAAAACATATTGAAATTAAAAGTTAAAAATGTTGATCCAATTGTTATAAATATAATTTTAACCATACAAATATTATTATTAAGGGTTACACAGAGATGTACGACTAGACAGCAGAGACCGTTATCGTATTTAATGATTGCAAATTCAATTCGAGATGAATCAGCTGGTCCAGTAGCTTGGGCAAAGTTGAATGAGAATACAAGAGATCAAAAATTACAATTAATTGGTAAACTAGTTTTATCATTATCAAATTCTGCACCATTAACAACAGCTATGCATATGAGAACTGTTGCATTGAAAATTATACCCCAATCAGAACCTCAATTTTTCAATATGCTGTTGTCAAGTTTTGAATCGATGAAAAAATCAAAAAATCAATTATCAATTGTTAAACAATTTGGCACTGATATTATATATATTTTAAATAAGCATCAATCATCAAAGTATTCGGAATCTTTTGGGAAATTATTAACTTATTGCAATCAAATCGCACTAGAAAGCAAAGATCCAAGTTTACAAGCATTTTGGAATATTGAACCAACTAATAGTGAAGAAGTAAAAGGAATTAATGAAGTAGTCAAAACTTTTGCAACAATAAAATCCGATACTACTGTTTCAATTTTTGAAGGGATAATAAAGGCATTACCTATTAAAGACCATTGTACTGATCCTTTATTACACAAAAGTTTTTTTACTCTTTGTGAAAGATTAGTTAAAGAACGGTTTGACTTAATGAGTGTAGTTATACAATGTTATTTGGATAATCTAGATTCAATACCAGCCTCAAGATACCCAGCTAGATTATTAGAATTATACTTAACTGCATTGAGGAGTAATAATATTCCTGAGTTTCATTTGTGTTTAAAAATTTTTAATCAATTTTTCGAAATTATGGAATATTTTGAATGTTTCGATGTTTTAATGCATATAAGTAATTCAATGTTGAATACAGGTGCAAAATTTAGACAACAAAAGAATGAAGATTTTTTAATCTTTTGGCAAAAATCTTTTGATATTGAATTATTTTGTAATGGGAAAGTAGAAAAGAGTATGCTATTTGTTAAAGGTGAAAAATTATCATTAGGGTATTATTCAAAGGGAATGAGTAATGAATGTTTAGATACTATTATGAATACTTTAAGTGTTATTTTTAGAAAATATGATATTCATGTTAGTGGTAGATCAATATTCCAATCAACTAATGATGAGGTTTCAAAATTAATAACAGTATTAAGTAGGCTGCTGCTGGATTTCAAAGATTTGAACATTAATAAATGGAAAATTGAACAAGATTATCAAGTTCTTGCATTAGAATTAGTTATGAATACGATTATGAAATCATCAAATCCAGCAAAAATGCCATTAGCTGAAAAAATTGTAGATTATGTTTGGACTTTAAATTTACCATTAAGGCAATTAAGAATAGCACATTTATATTATAAAGTTACATCAGAACTTTATTCACCAGTATTAGAAGTTGATATTGATTCAGAAGAATATGGTGGCGACTCTGAATTTTTTGAGCTAGCACCATTAATTAAATCGTACACTCTAATTGATATTTGTATGACCCATAAATATCCAGATAAATTCATGTGTCATTATTTAACATTAGCTGTTACATTTTTATCACAATCTTTACATTTGGAACAATCAGAATATTTACAAACAAGAATTGATCCATTATTAGAATTTTTAGATTTACAAGGAATGCATGATTTAAGAGTTTTATTATTGCAATCTTTTTTTAACTCAAAATTATCAATTACAATTAGTAAAAGATCAAGCTATCATAGACAATTAGCGATTGCACATCTAAGATTAGGATATAACGGTGCGGCTTTCAAAGAAATCCAAATCGCGAAACGTGCTCAAAAAGAATTATCACCAATAGATTGGGCACAAACTTTAATTTTAGAAAGTGAATATTATGTTGAAATTGGTAAAACTGAACAAGCAACAAAAATCTTGAATGAATTAAATGAGTATATTCAAGCAAATAATGAATTATCTTCAATAATTATTGATGGTAAATCAAGCAAAGAAAGTTCATTACATTTCCAACAACGAATATTATTATTTGCAAGATCAACATTAGTATTTGCTAAATTATGCTCATTAGAAGGATCAAGTGAAACTGCAGCAGTTACATCACAAAGATCAGTAAGATTTTTACAAGGATATTTAAAAAGAAACCCAGCAAATATTTGGTCAGTTGTTTCATTATTATTAGAATGTATGATGTTAACAGCTAAAATGTTTGAAAAAATTGGTGTTATTAGAGAATCAAGTTATTATACTCAAGAAGCAGCAAAACTAGCCGAAACTACTATATGTCCCTTGAGATTAACAGCCATACTAACTTTTGAAGGTGAAGTTAATGTTAGAATGGGGAAATTCGATAATGCTAAAAATCTATTACATAAATGTGAAGAATTAATGGATGGTGTTGATATTAAAGATGTAAATTTTCTACAGTTAGTTCACTCATTGGCATTATATTTACAGCGTCAATATATGTTTAGTGAAGAAACTGTTTATTATGATGTGTCAGAGCAAGCATATCTAGAATTGGTATCCAAAATTTCAATTGATGAATTAACTGAAGGTGTTGCCAAATTAAAAGTTTCAAAATCTAAGAAAAAAAAAGATGAAGTGAGCAATAATGAAACTATGGGAATTGATATTGTTCATAATTCTATTTTGAGAAGTAGAGTTTATAGTTTAGGGTTACAAAATGCTATTGAAGGTGCAATGGAAGTGTTGGATAAATCATATAAACCAAGTTCAGGAAGAGAAACCGTTCTATTAGATGCATCAAAATCCAGAAACTATTATTTAATGGCAAAAAAATTATTAACTTTGGATCCTGTTTTCAATGTTATACAAGATTCTGCATTATCTATCCCATCAGCTGATTTATCAACAGTTAAGAAAACTGTCAAGTCTAAGAAAAGATCGCCTTCAGGTTCATTTGGTGATGCAGTCCATTTTTTAATGGAAGCTAAGCATTCTTTAATTCAAAATCGGGATTTAATGTTGATTAATTGTTCAAGTATTGAAATCTCCGATATTTCAAACTTATTAAACAGTATTACTATCACTTTAAATGCAGTATCAAAGGCTCAAGATGTTGTTGGATCAATGTTGAATTTTTCATTATTAGAAATGGCTAAAGGTTTTACAAGTACAAAAGATCGAACTGCAATGAGTCATAAAAAATACGATGATTATTCATGGCCAAAATTCATTAATTCTAAAAATACGAGTATAAGTTTAGAATTCGAAAAAGATTTTTTAAATAAACTCCCATCAAATTGGTTGGTTATTTCAATTAATGTTGCTCAAGATACTGGGAATTTAATTATATCAAGATTTGTTAAAAATGAACCACCTTTTATGATTACATTACCATTAAACCGTCATAGTAGTCGAGATGCAGATGAAGATTCTTTTTCATTTGATGATGGTTTAACACAATTAAGTCAAATTGTTGATGCAAGTAATTCCTCAGCTCATGCTAGTAGAACAAGTAAAATTAAAACAAAAGAAGAACGACAAGAATGGTGGGAAGAAAGGTTTGCGTTAGATAAACAATTAGAAAATCTATTACATGATGTTGAATACTGTTGGTTAGGCGGGTTTAGGGGATTATTTAATCAATTCAAACCATCAGAGTCAAATTTTCAGAAATTCAAAGATCAATTTGATCATATTTTGCAAACTCATTTACCATCAAGATTTAAAAAACGTGGGAAAAATCCTAATAATAATAAAGTTGGTATCCATGATAAAGTTTATGAATTATTTACTGGGTTAGGAAATCCTGAAAATTTAGGTGATCCTGGGTTATTAGAAGATTTGATTTATTTTGTTTTGGATATTTTACAATTTCATGGGGAGCAAAATGCTTATGATGAACTAGATATGGATCAAATGGTTGTTGAATTAGAAGAAGCTTTAAAAGGTTTTTATGCAAGATTTTTAGTTGATGACTTGGAAAAAAGTTTTGATCATACTGTTTTAGTATTGGATAAAAAATGTCGACAATTTCCATGGGAATCCATACCATTATTAAGGAATACTTCTGTTACTAGAGTACCATCAATTAAAATCTTAAGTGACGCATTAGATTCTAATATTGATAGTATTGGTACAAGTTGTTACTATGTTTTGAATCCTGGTAGAGATTTATTCAAAACTCAAGAAAGGTTCCAATCAATATTTGAAAATTTATCAACATGGGATGGTAAAACTGGAGAGCCACCATCTGAAGATGAATTAGCTGGTGCATTAGAGTCAAGAGATTTGGTAGTTTATATGGGTCATGGTGGTGGTGAGCAATATATTCGATCAGCTAAAATCAAATCATTAAAAAAATGCGCACCAACATTGTTATTAGGTTGTTCATCTGGTGCATTGGAATATTTTGGAGATTATGAAAGTTGGGGTACTCCATTGAATTATATGGTATCAGGATGTCCAATGTTGATTGCAAATATGTGGGATGTTACTGATAAAGATACTGATAAGTTTAGCGTCAAAGTATTGGAAAAATGGGGAGTTTTAGCCGATCCAGGTGATGAAACCGTTGATATTGCTAAAGCTGTTATGAGTTGCCGAGATGAATGTACATTAAAATATTTAAATGGATCTGCCCCAGTGGTATATGGATTACCTTTACGATACAATTAACCAATAAATAATGAATAATAATAATGATCGATAAATTATGATGCGTTCTTTTTAAAATTATAAATAAATAGAATATAGTTTATACCTCCACAATAACTTGATTAAATCCATACCAACACATTTTTTATTTGGTGTTATTGCGTCAACAGTAAAAGATTCTTTACCCAAATTTGAGCTCCATTTAGTTGCTAAGTCATTGTTAATCAATTTTGCTATGTTGAAAGTAGCAATAGTATTATCTTTTTCAGCTTGAGGTGTTATAACAACTGCCGCATTAACATTTAAATTAAAAGAAACTTTATACCTTAATCCATTTTTATTTTTGAAATTCTCTTCTTTTATCTTTTCCAATAAATTTTCAATTTCCTTTATAATCATTAATCTATAACTTTCAGCAGTTGTATTCCATTCTCCAGGACTAACATAAGACCGAATTTTCGATGCAATAGTTAATTGTTGAACAGATTTATGTCTAACTTTCATCATCTCAAGTGCCTGTTTAGTCATTTGAATATAAGCATTTGGGGCCCCAACTTCACTTTCTTTGAAAAACAAAGGTGTAAATAAATTTTCAAGTTTTGATTCTGGTTTATTTTTAACGAACCCCAATTTTATTAGTAAATCTGATGGTAATACAAGTCTTGTTAACTTATCCATTCTTGGTGACGTAGCTAACATTTGAGCAAAAACATTTTGATCTAATCCTTGTAGATTACTTTTATATTTCGCAGTTTTTGAGATTGGTGGATATGGATTCGTACTCCATTTATTAAATTTTTTTATAAGTATTGGTAATTCAAATTCTCTTGCATTTGGAATAGGTCTTTGAACTTTTTTGATAGGTTTTGGTTTTGGGTTGAGCCAGGTTAGTTTTGTTGCATTTGCTAGAGCTTCGATTGCTCCTTTGACATGATGCGGCATCCCTTTACTCTGAATACTCCTATAGAGACTTTTGGAGGTTTAGATGATAAGGATGAAGATGTTATGGTTGGGATATTTGTAATACAGGAAATAAAAAGATGGCTGGTTATCAGATAATAAACTTGTCTAATGATTGTAACTTTTTCTAAAAAAATGTGCGGCTGTGTCGAACGATCTTTCTCCGGCCCGATATCAACTTTTGAGTGCGCGACCAAATTTTTTCAAGATCAAAAAATTTCAATTCTTCCTCGCCAGAAGCAAATCGATCAGTAAAGTGTCACAAAAAAGAAACCGGCTTTTTTATAAACGCTTTATAATAATTAGACGATTTTTTTTTTTTAAACTCTTCGGTAGAAATTGTCTTTCATCTTTTTAACAATCAACTGATTTTTACTGTTCAAATTTAAAACCCTAGGATACTAACAACACAACATCTCCACAATTTTCATATCAATTCATTTACAGAGTCTCAAATGCTACTTCACCGGTGTTTACATACAGCAATACCATTCAAATCATCCATAACACATGATAAATCAAAATTACAACTGTTATGTAATAGTTATAGACAAGCCATGGGTGGTATAGCATCAAGCGCCAATATTATTACTACAAACCATTATTTACAAGATTGCAAACTATGCGAATCAAAAGAAGATAAAGGTCTTATAGAACCAAGAGGACTAACTGTGTCATCACTAACAAGTTTGTCAATATCGCCACAACCATTAATTACATTTAATTTACAATTACCAAGTAGAACATCCCAAGTATTACATGATAGAGGTTCATTTGCAATAAATGTATTACCAGGTTTAAAAGAATCTGAAGTATTATGTAAAGCATTTGCAGGCGCATTGGGGAAAAATTTAAATCCATTTGAAAAATTCAACGACTGGTTTCAATTCGATAATAAAGATTGGATGGTAAATGAAGAAAATTCTAGTATAGATAAATCAATTAAAGATGATTCGGTAATACCAACTATAAAATTTGCTAATTCGGTTATCTATTGTAAAGCATTTGATGTAATGAAAGTTCAAGATCATGAGATTTGGGTGGCTAAAGTTTATCATGTTGATCAAAGGGTTGATAAAAATTACAGTAGCATATTATATCAAAATCGTGCATTTCATAAACTTGGTCCTACTGTGACTGACTAATTTTACTAATATTAATAGCATAAGCATTGTAATATAGCATTTAAATAAAAAATTTAATAAAATTGTACATAAATAATAAAAAAGCAGAATAAACTAACAAAAATAACAAATCTAACGAAAACACAATAAAATACACATAAGCAAACTCAAACAAAAAAAAAAAAAAGCAGATACAGATAAAAAAGAAGAGTTAGGATAAAGATTCCCTTGGTGAGACATTATTTGACCCAAAAGATGGAGAATTAGGATTTCTAGGATGTTGCTGTTGTAAATTTGATCCTTGACTAGAAGAACTTGGCCGATTTTGATAATTCTGAGTTTGTAAAGGTTGAAAGTTGATTGATGAAGAATAATAGTGAGGTGGTGATGAATTAGCAGAACTTGTTAATTTTGCATGATTATTTAATGATGAAGGTGAAGCAATAGAATTTGTTGTTGATGATGAGCCTGCAGCCATTGCAGCAGCAGTGATGGAAGCATCCATTACTGAAGATCCATTACTAACAGTTTGGAGATTTTGAATCTTAACATATAACAATTTAGTATTAGATAATGTAGATTGAATCGTATTTTCCATCTTTGTGATTGAATCCGAAAATTCATCTCTAACAGTATCTCTTTTATCTAATCGTTGTTTTCTTGAACTTTTTCTTCTTTCTAATTCTTCATCCAAAGATTTTTTATAATAATCATCATAATTGATACTTGGAATATCATTAGATAATCTTTCTAATCTTGATTCCAGCTTTTCTTGTTTAGAAGCTAAATTACAACAATCATTATCTAATTCAGTTAATTGTTCATCCCACTCTTTAATTAAAGAAGCTTCTTGTTTTGAATAATTTTTTGCCAATGATAAATGCTCATCATATTTGGATTTTAATTCATCAAAGGAATCAGATTGTTTTAATTCTTCTGTCAATTCATTTAATTGATTTTCTAAATTATTAACTTCTTCTTCACATTGACGAACCATTTCTCTTAATGATAAAACTTTTCTTTTACTTCTTTCATCACCTTTATCATAGCTATCAATTTTACTTTTAATACCATCAATTTCACCTCTTAAAGAACTTAATCTTTTTTGATGTTCCTTCTTTTGTTTCTTGAATTTTGATTTCTCCCCACTTAATCTCATATTTGTAGTGGTTAAAGTATCTAATAAAGTTGTAACTGGTGATAAAGGTCTATTAGTTGGCCCCTGTACACCACTTGAATGTCCATTATTGCTATTATTATTATTGTTACCACTTTTTCTTGATGATGTAGTACAAACGTCAACTTTTTGACAACTTATAACTCTATCTTCAGCTAATTTACATTCAACTTCAATTAAATATTGTGTCATTGATGTTAATCCATGCACTACTACTAAAAAGGGTTCACTAACGCTTGTTGCATGTATTGCAACTTGCGGCCATCCGATTCCATTTACTTTAACTTTAAAACTATCCTTTAATTTATAATCATAATCAATCATTTCAAATGCAACTAAATTATCCAAAATAAATCGAACCAAACATATACCATGCATAATTTTATTATTATCTTTTTCATCCTTATTTTTCATTAATTCTATATTATCTCTTCTAATTCTTTCTGACTCTTGCCTTGCAGCCAATACCATACTACTTGCTAAAGTAGACCATAAAGGTTGATTACTGCGTACTGTTGCTAATCTTTTATTTTTCCTGGGCGTCGATAATAAATTCAAATCTGATCCTAATGATTTATCTATATATTCTGCTTCTTCTGAAAAATGTATAACTTTACCTGAATTGTCATCATGATACTCATCATTCATTGAACCCGACCAATAATTATAATAATCTTCATTATTATTTATAGAAGCATTATTATTATTACTATTGTTTGATGAGGGATGTCTTTCGGGGAAAAATTTTCTAATCCATGGTAATAATCCTAATCCAATAACATGTATTGCTGCAACTTGAAAAGATAATATTGGAAATTCATACCTCCAATTTAATTGTTTAACTGTCCATATAAGATTAGGTATCATTGACCAAGCCGTTGTTAAAGTATTAAATTCTTCTTCTTGTGTTGTGAAGAAAACAGATTGACCTGTATAACTTCTTGTTGTACTTGTAGTATTATTTACCAAATCATCTGTGTTTACAGTATGTGTAACTAATCTAGCAAATTCTACTAATAGTGTTGAATAAATAGCATTTTGAAAAGATTTTGGCCCACCACCTAAACTTGTTGCGACTATTGCATGAGCGAAAACTAATACCACATGTTTTAATTGAGGTGCCAAATATAATGTTAATATTGCAAAGAAAAAATCAATCATCAAAGTCTTCGTTGTTATTGAATTTTTGTTTTTTACAACTAATGAAATAAATAGCCAATGTACAATCATCATAATAACTGACGGTAATAAACTGAAACAAACTAATATTGCACTTGTATCCATAAAATTTGCTGATTGAATAACATTCATTGGAGGTTTTTTACTATTCTTTTCATTGTTATTACTATTACCAGTAGTTGATAGATTAGCTATGGCAACACTGGAACTTCTTGGTTTGGTTGTACTGTTAGTATTTGAGTTGGTTGCGTTATTTGAAAAGTTAGACGGTCCATTATTACTATTAGTACCATTAATACTTCCGTTTAAACCGGAACCAGACGATTTGTCTGTATTATTTGTTGACTCCATAAGTTCATTGAAAACCCTCACCTAAAGAGTATTGCTTTTGTATGTTAATAAATGCTCTATAAACTATAATATTTCTTGTATTGATGGGGTTGATGGGGTTGAAAAGAAATTGTTGTGTTAAAAAAGGTTAAATTTTTTGGATGTGTACAAATGTGATTGTGATGATGTCTAGCTGTGTCGGCTTGTTCAAAAAATTTTATTATGCACACTTGAAATGATTTGAAATTTGTCTGTGCCTGATCTTTAATTCCCGATCACTCCACACACACACACACATCACAAATACAACACAACTAACTATAAGATGGACGATAACACATTGAGAGCTATCAAATACGACAAACAAACTCACCAACTAGAAATTCTAGATCAATTAAAATTACCTCATGAATCTATTTATGTACCTATTGAAAATGTAGAAAAAGCTCATCGAGCTATTAAAGATATGGTTGTTCGAGGTGCTCCTGCGATTGCAATTGTTGCAGTATTAGCATTAGCAAGTGAATTATCACGATCTAAAGATATAACAAATGAAGAAATTTTAAAAAAATTGGATTATTTGGTTACTTCAAGGCCAACAGCAGTTAATTTATCTCAAGCATGTAATAGCCTAAAAAAAATTATTCAAGATGGTGGTAATATTGAAACTGTAATTAAGTATTGTGAAGATATGATTGATAATGATATTCAAGATAATCAAAATATTGGTAAATATGGTAGTGAGTGGATTTTCAATGAATTATTGAATGAAGGAATTAAAGAACAAAAGTTCAGTGTATTAACTATCTGTAATACTGGATCATTAGCAACAGCAGGGTACGGTACAGCATTAGGTATTATTAGATCAATTCATAAAGCAGGAAGATTAGAAAAAGCATATGCATTAGAAACTCGTCCATATAATCAAGGTTCAAGATTAACTGCTTATGAATTAGTTCATGATAAAATCCCATCAACTTTAATTTGTGACTCAATGGCAGCTGCATTATTAAAACAGCATCCAGAAATTAAATTAGTAGTAGTTGGTGCGGATAGAGTAGCAGCTAATGGTGATACTGCAAATAAAATTGGTACGTATCAATTATCAATTTTAGCTAAACATCATCCCGGTGTTAAATTTGTTGTAGCCGCACCTTTTACCACAATTGATTTTAATACCAAATCCGGCTCAGATATTGTAATTGAAGAAAGACCTGCTCATGAATTGACTCAAATTAAAGGACCAGAAATTATTGGTGGAACTATACAGAAAGGTGTTATCCAAACCGTTTGCTCAGCTGCTGAAGGTATTGATATTTGGAATCCAGCATTTGATGTTACTCCACACGAAAACATTGATGCTATTGCTACAGAAAAAGGTGTTTTTGTTAAACAAAATGGCGAATTTTATTTAAAATAGTAGTTTACATATTATTATTTCTAAAAAAAAAAAATTTAAGTATCATGAGTAGATTTCAACCATGAAACATGTTTTTTAGTTCTTTCACACAAATCATTTTTATCAATATTATTCTTTGTCCAGTCTTTAAATGTCAATCCCTGTTCTGCACCTAATTTACATGCCATCCATTCATGTTGCTGCCAAATTTCTAATTCAATATCTTTATAATCAAAAACCCAATAATTGCCAGATGGTTTACCGTAAAATCTTAATCGATTTTCATCTTTCTCGTATAAATTACCAAAAGTTGAACTATGAAATAAATCTCTTGGGTTGATTTTTGGATAATTTAAATGCATAAATTGAATCTTTGGGTTTGCCTCAGTTGATTTCAAAACATTTTTTCTATAATCGTCATAAGGTAATGCTTGTAACATCCCAGTACCATGAAATTCATTTTTATCATCAAAATATCCAGCAGGTCTTGTATCAGTTTTCATTTGATGGAAATTATGTTTCAAAACTACTAATGCAGCCAAAAAAGTTTCTTTATCACCTTCACCACTTGTACCTTGAGTAAACATTGGATAAAAAATTCTACCGTTTAAATTATAATAAGTTGATAATAATAATGCTTTCCAATGTAGTCGTTTATTAAACATAATTTGACCAGATTCAGTAGATTTATCTGGTAATGCGCCATCTAAATCTGCTTGAGGGATTTTATCTGGATCTTTTTCTTCCAAATCGCCTCGAACTCTTTCACCTAATTTAATACCTGCAACATCATAAAAATATGGTGAAGTAGTTCTGAACCAAAAATCTGGCCACAAAACATATTTAGTACTAGTATATGGCTCATTAGTAAATAAACTTTCAACGTCATGTAATGGAATACTATCAGCATCTAAAAATAAATTATCTTCAAAAGAACTTGCCAGCATTGATAATACTTTTAATTGATAACCTTTAATTTCAAATCGATTCCATAAATCTTCACCAAATTCATTTTTCAATACTCTACATTTTACATTTAAACTCGGTAAAACTTTTTCACAAATATCTGGTTCATATTCTTCATCGTCTGCCATAAAAACTTCAACAGGAATATTTGGTGAAACTCGTCTTAACATTCTCATTGTTGATACTAAAACAGGCATCAATGCACCACCTGCGACAGTAACAATCCCTGTACCTTTAAACATTCCTTCAGGATATTTATCAGGCAAATCTTTTAAAGTATCTTGATGAGATTTTCGTAATTTTTTTAAATCTTCATCTTTGACTTGCAAAAATTCACCCAATTCTTTATTTGAATAAATAGGAAGTTTTTGTTCAAATGCTTTACGTTGGGCTTTTTTACCATCTTTATAATCATCCAATTTTCCAACATCTGGCCAATGTTTTGAATAAATTTCAAAAATATCTTTAAAATATTGTTTCAAATCTTTTGGTCGTTCAATATCATCATTCTTATCTTCGTTTTTATTATCTTTATTATCGCTTTTATTTTCGTTAGTATCTCCTTTATTATCTTTATCAATATCTTGATTTAATAATTGTTCATTCAACTTTTTTTTTTCTTCATCCATTTTTTCTTCATCTTTTTCTTTTTGTGCTTTTGCTGCTTTATCTGCTAATTTTTCTGATGCAGTTGGTAAATCCCCATCTTTAAAAGTTTGTTGTTCAAACCGTGATAACACAGGTTCACTATCCCATGGTAAAATTAATAAATATACCGCTATTAACAATGCACAAATTAGAATATATCTAATATACGATCTGCGACCAAGCAGCATCGTTATGATTTAGTTTTGTTGTAAAAATAATACGAAAATGGGGGAGTTGTGGTTGTTGTAGTTTTTTGAATATCTTCAATGTTAATTTTCTCTAGATTAAGTTTTCGATCACAACTTTCGAATTACGAAAATTATATTATCGAATGATTCACCTATCTAGTATTGAACGAGAGGAAATAATCTGAAAGATAGAGAATAAAATTCTTTTTGATGAATTAAAAAAGAGAGAAAGTAAAAAATAAATAATAAGATCAAAGAAAGAAAAGTAGAAAGAGAGAGTGAGAGAGGGGGGAGGCTGAACAATTTTTTACCAAGAAAAAAAAAAAGTTCGTTTGTGAAAAAAAAGTTTTTGAATTTACTAAAACAAAAATCCTTTACGTGTCCGATCTGCGACCCCCCATCAACACTGATACAATTATAAAAAATCCAGAATCCACTTATTTGATACATAATACCCATAGCGGCAAGCTCATAGGCTGTGGCTGCAACCCATAATAAAACTATAGTGGGGCCATCTAATCATTAGCATAATGTCTAATTCATATTCAAGACTTATAAAAGAGATGTTAGAATTTTCAAGATTAAGTTTGAACTGTATTATTTCAAACTTATAACGGAGATCTATTTTTGTTCTATCATTCATTCATGTATAAAATTTCAAGACTGCTAATTAGCAAGCTTTAAATCGATTTATAAAATTCAGTTATATATTAAAAATATTGTAAACTGAAGATATAATTTCTAAGTAAACCAAGCTAGGTTAATCTGATGAAGCTCATCAGGATAACCGGCAAGATACAAGTTCAAACTGGTTAATCTGATTGCTGAGGAACGTAGAGATCTGTCACAAACCTTAACCAAGCTTTGCTTGCAACATGAAGGTTTTTATAAGAGCTTAAATTTACATTATAGTATTAGTAGCTTATTTTTTCAAGTGCTGAAAATACCAGTGAATTGATGAGTCCTAGAACAAGTTTATTAATTTTGGCGAAACACATCAAAACCTAGCTCAGTTGGGAAGCGTGTTCCCTCTCTTTAAACTTATTTATTTTAAACTACATTAAGTAGTTTCGTTTTGTGCACAATAAGCTCTCTGACACGTTGATATCGGATAATACCACATCAATCCCATTTACTCCATGTACTTGATTCGAAGGACTTACCTTACCCTCTATTAGAAGTAACGGTCTCTGGCTACCTAACTTGGGCTGCATTGCTATATTGTTAACGCAGCTGGTGCTTGTGCGTGCGTGGTAGTGGTGGTTGTGGTGTCCCACGCACCAGTGAAATAAATTATTTGTTGCATCTTTTTGTCCCTGAATCAACGGATGAAAAACTCATAATGTTTCAGATCTTTCTCTAAAGCTTAAATGTGTCAAAAACCTTAAGTCTATCCATGCACCCATAAATCGAATAATGATAATTTAAGGCGTCTTTAAGTAAGTATTTATTGTTTTTTTGATGAAGCTCCTAGTTGATAAACGGGTAAGATTGCTATTATAGATGCGGGATTATTCACCATATGGCGAATGTTTAGTAGCTGAAGCATCAAATAATGAATATATCAGATACCTATATATTTGATAAATCAAGCTATTAATTAAAGAGCATCAGAAATGGGGGAGTGTGTGTCGTTAAAATAAAAGAACAGGCTTTCTAATGAATGATGATGGATCATATATATCCGTATGTGCCTGGTATTACAACCTGGTACCAATACTGTGGGTTGAAACCAGCTACAACTTTACTACTTCAAATCTCACCTCATTCATTTCCTGAGGACAAACATGTTAAATTTACACAATTCGCAGGACAAGTACGTTGTTACTTAGTCTAAGCATTGCTAGAATTCATATAGCTTGATACTGATAGAAGGAGAATATAATTTTAAGAAAAGATAGTACTACAATAGAATAATATTAAAAAAATAAAGATTAAGACATATTTTTATAAAACCTTTTAATAACAATTCAAAATTATAACTTATACGTAACTAAAAAGAAAAAGCACTAAACTTTCCTTTATTTTAATCATACCTCATTTTCATTTAAAAACCTCTAAACCCGGTAGCTTGTTGACTTAAAGGAGCACTACCCATACCACCACCGATTGGAGCAACACCACCCATTGGAGACATACCACCTAAACCTGTTCCTTGAGTAATCATTAATCTATTACCAGCCAACATTGGACCATCTTGTTCAGAACCATTTTGTTTTCTTTCTTTTTCTTTTCGTTCTTCATTTTCACGATCCAATCGA
The DNA here is from genome assembly GCA_030579975.1 of Blastobotrys buckinghamii (nom. inval.). Lineage (NCBI taxonomy): Eukaryota > Fungi > Ascomycota > Dipodascomycetes > Dipodascales > Trichomonascaceae > Blastobotrys > Blastobotrys buckinghamii (nom. inval.). The sequence goes on from JAKTSB010000123.1 coordinate 18,543, forward strand.
GCCAATTTTTCAGTATGCTCTCTTTGTAAATTGATTTGATATGGCATGGTATAATCTGATAGTCCATATCTCCATGATAATTCAGTAACAACATCCGGCCGAATTAAATCATAACAAGTATATAAAGTTGCAACATAACATTCTTTATTACCAATATCAACAAAATATCTTAATAAATCTTCTGCAACTTGTTGCTTCTCAGAAATTGCCGCAGTATTGATTGCATCTTTCCATAATTTATCTTCTTTTGATAATGAAATACTTTTATTCCATTTCTTATTCTTTTTATATAAATGAGCTGCAATTTGTCTAAAATAAATTAAATCATGTTTTTCTAGTCTTGCTGCCAAATCTAATGGATCGAATTTATCAAAGCTATCAACAGAATCTTTTAATGATTGATGATCTTCTTCTTCAATTAATAAATCATGGTATGCATTATTAACTGCACTTAAATTTTGATGTTGAACTGCAATTAAAAAGTTTTTAATTAATGGTAAATTATCACTCTTTTGGAACATTCGAACAACTCTTGAAACATCAATTCTTGGTGTTAAAACACTTAATAAATCAGTGATTAAAGATGGATTTTCATCCATATAAAAATTGACCGCTTTATAATAAATTTCCAAATTAGCAACTTTAACGATAATATCTTTGAAAGAACTATGATCAAATGCATCTGGTGAATGTTCCATCATTGCTAATGCTGCATTATCCCATTCATCATAATGGCAATATAAAAATACCAATTCTGGCCATAAATGTGCATCTTCACAAGCTCTAATAACTTTTGGAATATTAATTCTTGACCAGAACAATTTCAAATGTTCCATCAATTTATCAGGACTATATTTTGAATATAAAATCCCCAATTCTGTAAACATTCCCATGTGAGCTCTTTCCAATCCTAACCCTTGTTCAAATAATGAAATAACCTCTTCAAAATAACCCAAATATTCATATTTATTAACCAAGTCTTTTAATTCTTCTGCATGAACAATTAAATTTAAACCACAAATTTGTGCCAATCTAAATTCTTTCTTTTCAATACATGCTTCAGAAACTTGTTTCCAGACTTTAACATTAGATGCTTTTCTTGCACTATCAACAGCTGCTTGATAATCACCCAAAAATACCAAAGTAGATGCTAATTTTGCCCAATTATTAATAGAAGTATACATAACTTTAGCTGCTTGGTATTGTTTCAATTCATATAATTCATCACCAACTCTTTCAATTGATGCTGCATTTGGTGAATTTAATAAATCTTCAGCTTCTCTTAATCGATCAGTATTTGCTAAACAAATTAATAATTGAGAATCGACCTTTTCTTCTCTCAAAGTTTTTCTTGCCATTTGTAAATATGGAATTAATTCTTCATCTTTACCTGCTCTAGTAGCAATTTCAATAACTTCAGCAAAATTACTTGGATCTTGAGCCTTTTGATAGGATTCTAAAGAATCTGCAACTCTTAACCCATTTAATTGCGCTGCACCTAATGCACTCCAAACTTCTGGCTCGTCAATCTTATCAGCATATTCTTCTGCTCGATCCAATGACATGATATGATCAACCAAAACTTTTAATGCATCAATATGGCGTTCATGTTTTTTATAAACTTGGAATGCTTCTTCATATAATTCATTTTCGATAGAAATTGAGGCAATTTCATCAACATCATAATGTTCTAATCTATCAATATAATCAGAAACCTTAGATTTATCTGCTTTGATAGCAGTTAAAATCATCAAGTTTTGTAAATGTTGATTATCAGAGAATGGTGATGGTTCCAAGATAATCTTTTCCAATAATTCAATTAATTCTGATGGTAAATCTGCACTCATGAATGCTTGAACTGCAATAGAAACATCTTCTGGTGATTGTGATTCTGGAACTGCAGTACCAACAACTTGATCAATTAAACTTCTTCTATGAATATTATCATCAACCAAAACTTTACTCCATAACTCTGTATCACCTCTTGCAATTAAATATCTTGCTTGATATTTGTACATTGAATTCTCATTAGTAATGTTAATTAATTCATCATCATTTTGACCTCTTTCATAAGCAATAAATGCTAAATATGGATCTCTCTTTTCACAATATTTACCAACAACCAAAGAATTATAAAATTCATTTTCTTTTAAGAATTTTTCTGGATTATTATTACTATCAATATAAATTTTAGCTAATGCATCATATAATGAAGCATCTTGTGAACCACCAGCTAAAACGGCTTCCAAAAATGGTAATAATAATTTTAACCGATTTCGTTTTTCAACTTCTTCAACCAATGGATCAATTGGAACTTGACCAACAACACTCTTTAATAAATCTTTAATAATTTGTTCATCACAATCAACATCTAACAATGCAGCAACAACTGCTGGGGTTTGTTGCGGATTGACTTGTTGAACGAATACCTCAATGAATTTGAATTGTTCATTTTGATATAAATATAAAACTAAATCATGAACATATCCATGTCGATTACAAACAATAATTAATGGTAATTGATCCGGTAATTTAGCATCCTTTAAGAAATTCTTAACCTTTTCTGGATTATAAACTGAATTATCACGAGCAATTCGTTCAATTTCAGTATATTGACCAACTTGTGCAGCTGCTTGAATATATTTCAAAACAACATCTGGATCTTCTGTCATATTAACAACAGATTGTAAATAATAATATAACCCTTCATAAGAATGGAAATCTTCAAACAATTTAATTAGATTTAATGGGCCAACTAAATCTGAAAATTTAACTGCAACATTAACAACCACTTGAAGATTTTGTCTCATGTTAACATTTAACATTTCTTTCAAGCATTCAACAGTTTGTTCAACAGTTAATTTGCCAAAATAAGTAACCAACCATTCAGGATTTAATGCTTCAGTATGAACAATGATTCTTTTAATATCATTCAATTCATCATAATTTTCTAATGCTCGTTGATATAATTGTGCCTTTTCACATAATTGTGCAATTCTTGCTCGATCATAATGAGTAAACATTTCATTACCCATAATAGCATCAGCAACTTGTGGTGCGTTCATTAAATTGATTTCTAACAATCTAGTTTGTAAATGGCCATGTTCTGGTAAATTATCTTTCAAAGCGTCTAATAAAAATCCAGTTAATTGTTGAAATAAATTCTGAGATAAAAAGACATCACAAATTCTATCCAAATTTAAATTACCAACATTATTTTGAACTAATGAGGTAGCAAATTCAGCCGCTTTATCTGGATTAATTCTTGCAATATTTTGTAATAAAACTGCATAATCTGGTGAATAATTAACTTTTTGACAATATGGTAAAATTTTATCAAATTCGCCCAATTCAGCCATAGCAGCAACAACTTTCATTGGAACTTCAGCTCTTAAATAAACACTCAATGCCAAAGTCAAATCATATCTTCTAACAATATCACCCAATTCTTCAGAACAAGTTAATTTGTTTTCTTTTAACCATTTTTCAAATAATGGTTTTCGATCTTGTTGCAAAACTGGTAACGCTAATTCAATAGATTCAAATTTATTTAATGAACCTTTATCCAATAAAGTACTAAAATATTGTAAAATTGGAGAAATTTGACCTGGTGGTGCTTGAATATTTTTCAATCTTTGAATGGTATCTTGAGTTCTCAAGATACCATTTGGTGATGATGCAGCAACTTTAGCAGCTTCACCATAATTACCACCATTTAATAATTCATTAAATTGTTGGCTATATAAATCATCAGCACCTGGGAATCCTCCTCTTGAAGCTAATGATAAAGCTAATGAAGTGTTTCTTAAATTGCTCAAGATATATGGAACAATAGTTTTTTCATTCAAAGTCACACTTAAAATTTGACCAGTTTTATTAATAGTCAAAATACCTGATGAATCATTTAATGGACATGCAGTGAAAATGGTATCTGAAGAGATTCGATTCATATAAATACAAGAACCAGATTCCATATCGTATAAATGAACAAACCCATATTTAGTAATAATATAAATAACACCAAATTTATTTGATGCCTGAACAGAAACTGGGAAATCATTATTAGCTTCTGGTGGGAAAAAGACATCAACTGCCTTTTTTTGATAAATTGGATTACCTTCTTGATGATCAATTTCAACAATATGTAATTTTGCACCTTGAGCAGTTTTATTAGCAAAAGTGAAAACTCTAGTTTCTGATGATGCCCCATCTAATTTAACTTTACCAAAAGCTGCTGCATGACCTTCAATACCTTGAGAGACATTTCGATCTTTTGAATATAATTGAATATTACCAACAATTCTACCATCACGTTGAGAAATACCATTTAATGCACACCATTTTCCATCTGAATTAACAGAATATCCAATAATTTGAGAACCATTTAATGAAGCATGTCGATCAGTTAATTTAACTGGAGATGCTTGACTTGATTCATAAATATCCCAATGAAAAATCGCAGAATCTGTAATTAAACCCAAAGTTTTTTCATCAATCCATCTCCAAAATACAACATTTTCATTCATTGTAGCACTTTTCATTCGTTGCTTAGTACCTAGATTGACAATTTGTAAAGTTCGACCTTGAGCTCTTAAAGCAATAATATTTTCTTTTGGATGCATAATTGCTGAATCAGCGGTCATATTTTTTCGAACTACATTGTTGTTATTTTGTAAATCAATAATTGCAACCATGTTGTTTGCATCGCTTTGTTCACGAACACTATCTTAGTTAGTTTTTCTTTCTTCTTTTGTACTACATACCAAACATAGTGATCACTTTCAAGTGTACATGTGTTAAATGTAATTGCTTCTATTGGAACATTGACGTCAGTCAATTGCAAATGTTCTTGAAAATTAATTGGCAGTGCTTCGTTTGCCATCTTTTCTATCTATTAGCTCTTAATATATTTTTGTAGTTTCGTTGAAATTCCTCCACACGCGTTAAAACTCTATTTCAATTTTTTTTTTTTTTTTATTCCGTGAATTCTTTGTTGTCTAATTAGAATAACAATTCAAAAAAAAAAAACACAATCGTCCCGTTTAATTATTATTTTTTTTGTATCAATTGTCTAATTGGAAAACGGTTGTATTATTCAATAAATCAATTCAATTGTATATGTGTTGTTGTGAAAAAGGGAGGAATTGGGTTGTTATTTTGTATGTGATGTGTTTGAAAAAAAGTGGATGTGGAATTTAAAGTGGACAGCTTGGAACGTTTGCAAACCTTAAGCATGTTTAGTCTGGAGAAAGGCTTGGAATTCCGATAAGCACCGACCCAGTAGCAACACCGCTTGTGTTATTTCCACTTGTCATCGTTCGTTCGTTCTCATCAAGTGGTGTTAAGTTGGGAGTTTGGATCCAATTGTCACTTATTTATGCCTTGAAATTGAACCTCCGATCCGATCTCTCCGCTTAATTAATTCTTAAGTATTAAATACTCAAGCAAAAATATAGTGCGGCGCATTATCCACGATACGAACTTCATTAATGGCAAGACACTGAATTCACATTAATTAAGATCCATCGCAGCGGATTTATGATTTAAAGTTTAAAAATAAAAAAAATGAGTAATGGAGAACCTAACCATCATCAACGTGGTGAAGAGTTAAGTATTATGGTTAGCCAGGTTAGCAATGCTGACATTGAAAGCAGTATCTATAATCATAATAATAAGCAAACAGAAACTAGTAATAATTTGTTATCTCCACCTCCAGGAACAGTACGTACAGCTAATGATGGCACTAATAGCAGTAACATCTCTACATTTGAGTCAAGCGATGAGGATGAAAATGATGATGAAAATAACATGACTAGTTCAATAGACCGACCTGCACAGACTTTAAACCTTAATGGAGTTAGCTCGTCTCAATTTTTCTTCAGTTGGCCAACTTTAAGATCGATTATTTTTGAGAATAATACATCAGAAGCTAGAGATTTAGATGCAAATGAAAGAAACTTTTTATCAATGTTAAGATTAACGTTGTATTTGGGTTTAGTAGGGGTAGTTGTATTATTTAACACGCGTTTACCAACTGATGGTGAATCACATCAAGATAGTAAAGTTCATTTAAGTAATAAAGTTGCATTAGCATTAGGAATTGTATTTTGTGTATTATCAGTATTGGGATTATTTGCAACATTAAATAATTACATTTCAACAATTACTGGGTATGCTAAACAAAGATCAGTCGTTGAAACTACACCATTAGCACAATTATTAGTATTAGCATCAGGAGCTGCAATTTTTGCAGCTAATATTATATTTCTTATGTACAATTAATTAATTTATTAGCAAAATACCAAAAAAAAAAAAAAAAGAGAAAGAGATTATGCCCAAACTTTTTGACCAGTAGCTGTCCATTTGACTTTTCGTGCATGTTTTCTATCATCTCTTGATGCACCATATCTATAACCAACTTTACCAACACTAACATTAGTAAATTGAAATGCTGCTTTTTCACCTTCAAATTGAGGAGCAATAAATTTGACTTCTTTTTTCATAGTTTTTTGAGAATTTGGTAATTCATGATTATTTAATTTTTCCAGAGTTTCACTAGCAGGTTCAATATTTAGAACTGCAGCTGCGTCAACAGGGCCAAAAGGCTCAGATTCTGCAACACTTAAAAATCTTTGATGTCTAGTTGCATTTGGTGTTGGAATTTCTGTTAAATCATCAATTTTTGTATTGTGATTGGTCATAATTGGGAACATTTGCTCCATAGTTCTAGCCATTTTACCAACAGCTGGAGGCATATCCTATTATTGTTAGTTAAATTCTTTTTTTTTTAATAGAGCTTGATCTCAGAACCATATTATTAGAACCATATAGTTGTCTTAAAGACTAATCGATTTATACTCGTCATACCAAGATGTTGTAAAATACATACCAATTCTCTTTCAACTTTATCCAATTTAATAATTGCTTCAATTCGAGGAATTGAAATCCCATAGTTAAACCCAATCTTTTGAACTGTTAGTTTATTTTTATAATAATCTCGTAAAATTCTATCCTTAACTTGATCACTAACTAATAAATTACTTTTACAAAATTCATTTTCTTCAAATGGTTTAGATGATGCTGGTACTTTGTTATTGAAAACTTTCTTCCAATCAAAACGATTTTGACCAGCAAATGCACCTCGCTTTGAATAACCAGTCATATAGTTTGTTTTATTATCTTTTGCTGCCCAGAATAATGGATTTTTTGTATATAAACCTTTAAAATTTTTTGGACCTAAAAACTCTCTAAATTCAGTTCTATATGATGTGACTCTTTTTTTCCTACGTCCTGATGAAGATGCATTTCTGATTTGTTGCTGGCATAGTGGTTTGGCTATTGAAATTTGTGAAGTTAGCTTGAACATCTTTATTGATTTGATGCTTTATGATAGTCTGAAAAAAAAAAAAAAAAAAAAAAAAAAAAAGTTAAAAAAAATTTTTTCTATTTAAAATTTGGTGGTGATGAAGAAGTTTTGCTCAAGCACATGGTTAATTGGGTGGATTGAAATCGCCGCTACAGTTTCAGTATACCGACTCACACCATCACTAAAATGATGCATGAGGTATCTATCAGACATGTAATAAAACCAATACATTTCTACAATTGATCAAGTTAAAATAGAAAATCACTTTTTGAAAAAAAAGCATAATAACGTAATAAATATAACAACTAGTCTAAAAAACTCTAGTATAAAATTAGTACAAATTACTTTCAAAAAATTCAGTTACCAATCCGCGCTGAAGTAATTTCTTCTCTAGTTGTTTATCACTCTTTGATTTCAATTCAATTTCTTCTTTATGCATCTTTTCAATTTCTTCAAATGAAACTTGATTTAATGCACTAACACTACCTGGTAATTTGTTTTCTTCTAAATATTCTTCCTTATCTAAATCAATTTCACCTAAAACTGCAACATTTTCACCTCGAACAATATAAACACCTCGTTTAATTTCACCATAACTATCTTTAATAAAAATTCTCTCAATTGCGTCTTGTAAAACTAAATTAGCAAATTGATCAAATGATCTTAATACACCAAAGATTTTTCTACCATCTCTTAATGAGACCATGACTTTTCCTATATTCTTTGTTAGTTTTTGCTCGAAAAATATTATTTAATTCTTACGATCTACTGATTCCAATAAAGCACTGGCAGTTGTGAATGCTTGTGATGGTAATAGATTTGGGTCTTCTATCTTTTCTTGTCTGTGCTGCATCGTTAGTTGTTATTATAATGATCAAATATCTATCTCGTGAAGAGGTAAAAAAAAATTGGTGATGTTCAAAATTCACATCTTTTACTTCTCAAACTTGCGCTGCTGCATAGAATCGCCCGCACTAATTTTTAATTACCACAATAATAATAGACAAAAACTTGGGAGTTACAATAATCTATTAAATAAAATACATCAAATTATTAAAGATATATAATGAATTATGCTGGTGTACTTTCAGCATTCGAACTAGCTACGTTTTCAGGTTGTGCTGGTTGATTGGGAGGTTGTGGATTAGGAGGTGCTAGTCCAGCTAGATTATAAAAAGTTTCCCAAATTTCAATTGCTTCCTTTTGAGCTTCAATAGCATTTTCTAAATATAATTCAACTGAATTTCGGAAATCTCTAATCTTATCATGCTCAAACTTATCAAACTCTGTCATAATAGTCTTTGAAATATCTTCAAATACTACTCTTAAATCACCAACACGTTTCTCTTGATCTTCAACTTCTCTTGTGACTTGTGCAATTTTATCTTGTAAAGTTCTACCTTGACGATTTAGTTTATCTAAGCTTTGTCTCTTTTTTGCTAAATCTTGTTCCGCTGCTTGAACATTTAAAAATGCCTTTTGTCTTTGTAGAAATACACTTCTAATTGATGAAATTAGTCTAATATATTCATCTAATGTGGTTGCAAGTGATAAAATATCTTGCATACATTGTCTTGAATATAAATCTTGAATCCGATGTTCAGCATTTGAAAATTCACTTAACAAATCTGTTAATGGTTTTGAAATTTCAACATTTGATAATGATTCCAAAACTGTAGCTAATTCTCCTGTAGCTTCTCCTAATTCTTTTCGCTGCGTTACTACCATATCTAATGATTTTGACAATGATTTTAATTGTGCCTCTAGATTATCCATATAATTTTTCTTATCAATAAACCAATCACTAGTTTCAATATATTTCGTTGAAAAAGTAAATGCACCACCTAGTGAACTCATAAATCCACCTTTACTACCACTGTTATTATGATCTTCATCATGAACAGTTAATGTTTTACGTTTACTTTCAGTTGCAAAATGTTCACTCTCTAAAAATAATCGAAAATCTTGATCATGTTGTAATTTTGGATGTGAACCAATTTTATTCAACATATTTTCTAATGCTGCTCTTCTTGCTTCAACGAAATCTTCATTAAATCTACCCATTGCTTGTTTTTCTGGTGGTGGTGGAATAATATATCCTGGATTATTGGTTTCTAATGCATGAAATACCCATCTAAAATCTCTATATCTTCTGGTTACAGATACTTCACTTTTATCAAAATCTTTACTAGTTGTTTTGGTATGGACAGTATAGACAGTATGAGCTGAAGTTATATCACCAACTTTAATAGGATCCCCTACCGTGATTGTGAAAGTATCACTTGCCTTTTGTTCATTAGGTTGTGTAATTGCAGGTTCAATTTCTTGATCTTTTAATCTTAAATTTTCCATATCTCTTTCAACATCAATGTTAGCATTATCGTAAGTATTTTTTTTTGTCGGAGTTGAATTATTGTTTGTATTCAATGGAACATCTTGCATTTCATCTTTATTATCTAAATTTGCATTTGAGGCTTTTGGTGTTAAATTTTTATCATCACTTGGTGAGTCTTCTCCTAAAGGTCCCAATGGCCCTAATGGACTATCATTCGCTTCTTCAACCTGTACAGATTTTGCCAATTTACCTTTTCTACCTCTTAAAACTCTTGAATTTTTTCTTGGTGATGATAAAGCAGGTGTTGATTGTGACATACTATGAGTAGGGCTACTACTCAATTTATTATCATCATTATCATTACTCTTTGAGAAATTAATGGTTGTAGCTGACATTGGGTCCAAATCGTCATTAGTTTGATGTGGAGAACCTAGCGCCGCTAAAGAAGAAGATGAAGAATTGTGGTTTGATATTGAAACTTGGTCGCCCCAAGGTGAAGTACCATCATCATCAAACATGTGCGACATTATTTTTTACCTATATATTTTTAAGTTCTTTTGATTAACCTGTTTGAGTATTGAAGAAAATGGTCTTAGAAAAAAAGAGGGTTGGTTGTTATTCTAGAGTGATAGAATTAGGCAATGTTTGTTGTTGTGAAATAGATGTCGCTTCTCCAATTGTCCCAATTGATTGTTCCATCCGATTGTGCGAGGGCTTTATCAATTAATCGAGGGGGCGCTTGACACTAATAAGGATACTTAAGCGCTTCTCCCAATCATGCCGAGCAAATTCTTAAGCAGTAATAAGGAGTGCTGCTATAGTTATAATGTCTTTGTGGCGTCGCTAACGTGGAGTAAAAGTCGCAGAGCGTTTAAAGGATGTAAACAAAAGGATGCTTCATCATATATTAATGAATGAGCCGCAATAGGTATATATCATCTTGAGCCGCTCATGCATTTAGATTAACGTTTCAGGAGTATGGATGAATTTGAATTATGATTGCTAAACTGGGGTGCTACAAGATTTATCCACTATAGCCACCAGTAGTTAAACTCACATTTTATTGTTCCAATATATCTAATTAATTAAATTTGATGATATGCCGAATTTGATATTTGGGTATAACATCTCTAAGTACATGTAACTTGTGGTTGGAATGAGCAAAGGTATAAGTTCCATCAAGGTTGATTTCATAATCTCTATAGTTATAATATTCAAAGTAATTAATTAACTGGGTTCTTGTGTAATATAATCTAATATTTAATATTCTAAAACTTAAAACTCAGTCAGCTTAAACGTGTTTGATAACTGTATATATTGTGCATATTGCTTATTTTCATATAATTTGTCAAGCTGTTGCAGAATAATACACATTTGCAACTGAATTATTTGAATAGAATACTTCAACTGTAGAAAAGCTCTCTATAAATTCATAAATTCACTATATATAGTGTATACTGCAGTACATGTATATATAAGTTCATACAATATAGGTTGTTATTAAATCAGCTTGATTAAATATATTAATAACTAAGTTAGAAGCATGCAAAGTTGTTACATATGTTGGCAGCTAGCATGATCCTTTTAAATTTGAGATTCTGAATAATATATATCAATGCTTACATTGATCATGCATAGGACTGGCCTGGATACATCAGCGCCTGCATCCTGGATTTACAATTGATTATGCCCATGCATGGTGGCTTAAGTCACTGAGCGAACTTTAAGGGTATTTTTCTGGTTCAAAATTAGATTATATTTAAAGCCAATTAAGTGAGAGTTGTCGAAACATGCATCTAGTAGTAAACTATGTGCAGCATACCCTATTCAACAAATCCGGGTCAGAATCACTCAAAAATGATGATCTCGGTATTGTTTAATAATAATAATTCAAGAGACAATCCATGGTATGTATCAGGATTAATTTCGATACGGAATCCTTACCATCACAATAATATCCTAGATATTAATCATTGAAAGATTTTGAGTACCCCGTTTGTTTTCTCTATAGTACGTATTATAAATTATTTTTATCCACACTTAAATACAATATGAATTAACATTACACACAAATCGGCAGATTTAACATTTTTTGGAATGTTGGATCAGTTGCATTATGAATTTATAGCGAATGTAGCATTATGCATGTATTGTACTGTATGTGTATACAGCTGGTTTGATACTACAGCTGTGCAGATATATGATTAAACCTTGACAAGTAAAAGTTAAAGGTCTAATATGGTCGCTTAGATTTTTCAAATTTGTACGAATTTAAATATTAGCAAGATTGGCGATGACTTTCAGTTACATAATATTGAATGATGGCTCAAACAATGGACCATTATTAGTTATTTATTTTATAAGGTTTAAGAGGCTGATGCGTGCATAAATCATCCCATACAGTAGGGTTCGTTCAGGATTGAGGCGAAATCCTATCTATTTTATATATAGTTAGCATAAATTAGACTTTGCCACTAAAAGTTAATATAGAATTCATAAGTGCCAGTGGTGGTACTCTCTGGGGGGCGTCTTGTACCGCTTAGAACTTAAATGCCGAAATATTCAATTATTTACTACCTATAGGCTGGTAAGAAAGGGCCTTGTTGATATACCATGGTATATTATAAATTCAGCAATTCAAAGTTATTAGGTTCTGTGCTGTAAATAATAAATCTAATAGCAAGCTTTGATTAGTTACCAGAATTGTAAAGCTAGCTATCAGGTTATTATAGAAGGAATTCGCTGCAGCCTAGGTGAGCTATATTACACTACATGTAGTATACTATAATTAATTAAAAATTTACTTTGTATATATGCGTCTTAGTATTCAAAATAATTGACTCAAAAATTCAAGTTTTGAAATACTCTATATAATATATATATTATATATGAAAGAATGGTTATTGTATACTTGACATACATATATATATTTTAGCTAGTTCTTCAGCCTAAGTTAATTCACTGAATACAAATCAATTCGGTGAGATATAATGAATACTTTATACGACAATGGCAAATTTGAATATTAATGTCGGCTTACTTAATTAAAATTCGAGGCTTAACTTCAAGTCAGGTCTTAGAATTTGTTAATTAAGTATTTTGCGGTCCGTCATAATTAAAAAAGAAAAAACTTCAGCGCTATATATATATGCCTATAGTGCTCGATCATATCTCAGTCAATTAATTGTTGATTTCAAATCGTATTAGTTAAAATATAATTACCTCCTGGTACCATATACTATAGGCTGGTACCATCTAATGAGATATATCGTTTATTTGAGATATCTCAAAGTTTAAATTAGGCATGCAGTCCCCACTTCCTGTATACAATATAGTTAGAGCTTCTAACTTCCATCCATGTTTTCTTACACACTTAAGCAATTGTAAATCAGTTTAAGCTTACTTTAACATGCATATACCGGACCTTAGAATTAGACAGTACTAACGTTACTAGTATAGGGGCCTAAGCTTACTAGTACCCACTTTTTTAACATCGTGTAAACAGGTTCATACCTGCTCAAAGTTGCTCGAAATTGGGCGATGGTTTTAGAAGCTGCTAGATTTACCGTACATGTACGTAGTAGAACCACTACAATAAAATTCTAAACTGAAATATCTAAAAAGTTGAATCGAATAGAGTGGACTCTTCTAAGAAATAATCTTCAATCGATGCTTTCAACTTGAGAATTGCACATTTCGTAATTACTTATTAATTTTTTAGAAATCCGGATAAATTTTAAATTAGTAAAACGTTTATGGATAGATACTTAATAATTGTTAGCCAAAATATTTTATTTGTTCATATATATTTTTATATACCGTAATCCTTAAAGTACATCGGATTTAATCATCTATTATTGATTTATTACCATTGGTAAATTCTTGTCCGAACCAGTAGTTTGTGTTTTACAGCTTTTGGATACTAACAAGCTTATCTGGATATTGTAACTTCGGCCTACTGTCTAACAGCTGTATACTAGAACCATGGAGCTCGTGAACAGAGGAATTATGGCCAGATGTCTATAATCTATGCTAGTATGTTGGAAGTGCTTACACAAGCTACTAAAAGATCCATCAAATATGGAACTTTTTTGCGTTATAAAGAATCTTTATATAATTTATTAAAACTCAAGGAATATTCGTAGTCTTTTTCAAAGCTTAAACTATATTTTTATATATAATAATAATTAACTGACCCAATTCAATATTTATTTACAATATTTTGGGTAAATACTTTTGCTTTAAACATCTTCCACTAAGAATTGTGAACTAGCGGATACGAGCGGTTTTTAAACCGGATTACACTGTCTATATATATATCTATCTATAGGGTTACCAAATATTGACTATCCATTCAATTGGCAGCATAATATATCAATCTCAAGCTTTAAAACGATAAGTTCTGTTATTCAATTAACAACTATATCCACCTTTGTAATGCATCAAGAGAACCAAAAAAAAAAAAAAAAAAAAGAAAAAGAAAAGAAAAAACCGTTTTCTTATTCATATATAATTATATCGCATCCTACAACATTAGATATATCAGTAAAAACATGTATATGATAGATTTTTCCTGGAAACTGTCATATGATGATCCTGCTCTGATAAATAAAATAATTTGGATGGCCATTAATATTATAAAACTGTGCTTTGAAATCCATTCATTGTGAGCGGTCAGTCCGGCAAATTGTGCAGATTGTTTGTATTAAATTTTTTTTATAGTAGAGTTTAAATTGGAGCCAGTAAAATCTCAAGGCTTAAAATGTTTTAAAACGCAATTTCTTTTTCACTACTAGAACTTCTATAGTTTATATGCGAGACTGGTTGCAATTATGAAGCTCATTCTTCCTGAGTGATTGACTCTAGGGTTATGCGAATTCGATCATTATTAAAGCAGTTCATTCACAATATTGGTTAGCCTCAGCAACCTGTAGCTTCCGGTAGGAATATTGAATATTTATTTAGGTTTTTATGACAGATACAGAATTTTTAAGATAGCAATTTAATACATGAGAAGATTTATAAAGCCTAGGGTCATTATATACATATATATGTATCTATATTATATAAGCCCTGTCTGAATTTTCAAAAACAAAAATTCCACCCTTCTTGAAAACTGTGTTCATGTTCTAAATTCTCTCTTGTCTAAAGTTCGTCATATATATATATATATATAGGCGGCCTATAGAGCAGCTGGGTAGACAATGCGCATGGATGGATCGATGAAGCAAGATTAAACTTTTCTTTTTTTTTAGTTTTTACTTGAGGTACTTACTATAAGAACTGGCTGGTAAAATTTAAGGTTTTGAGCGCTAGCTTTATCGCGATCTATCGGGGGTTATCCTTCAACTGTCTAAAATCTTATTGAAACTGTCCACTTTTTTCTTCAAAGGATAATTTCTGTCAATCCATAATAATCTATCCTATTCTATCCATCGAATTGTATTATGAGGATGCTTTAAAAACTTCTAGCAAATGCCAAGGGTGTATAAAATCCTGCTTAACAAAAATATATGTTTTCACACTGGTTTAGTTCCATTACGATGAGCATATACAACAATATAGAGTGCACTATATGTAACTGAATCATCGCTAACCCTCGAGATCTGTGATTGCAATAAATTTGATCTAGCACCCGACAAAAAATTTAGGATCTGTTTTTTGGGGATCATATTTGTAAGCCGCTGTTGTCTCAGGTTAGATTCTTTTTTTCTCTTCCTTTAATATAATGTTTTTAAAAAATGGTGTAGAAAGAAACAAATCTATGAGTTTTGAAATCATCGGTACTAACTTATAAAAATCGTCGAACTTACTGCATCGAGTTGGGAAAATCTTTGACATATAAACTATCAAAATGTATTGCGTTTTGAAACTCTATCTTAATCCATGTTAATGTGAGTAATTACATTTATGTAATTAATATATATACATCGGATTTTCACTTGCTACCAGTAAGTTTTTAATGTAATCCTGGAGTATCGAATCATTACAATAATAGTTAACATTACTTTTTTTTCTATACTTTTTCTATACTTTTTATATCACTATTATTTCCTATGCTTCACCAAAAGTTTCTTAAGGTCAAAATAAAATGTTTCCATTTCAATATATAGAAAGCATAGCTTGATTAAACAATAACCGGTTTGGCCATAGAGAGATACTTTTTTTTTTCTTTTCTTTCTTTCTTAAGAAAATTTTCTAAACTTTTTCTTTTTAATACCTACTGATTCCCCTTTTTTTCCTGAAAATCTTTTATTATATTCTTCTCTTTTCATTGTCACATTTTAGAAAAGAACATATACATCGACATTGATTTATTTATTTAAGAAAAGGGTGATTGCTATATCAAAAACACAAGCTACAATCAAATTGTATATTCTAAAAATATTACACTTTTTTATCTATCCAACTATTTGTATATTAACCAGACAACCACCAACAATTCGAGCTGGCTCTCTCTCTTTTTTTTTTAGCAAATTAAATCAACAGTTGCAACATGGCAGTAGAAAGCAGTAAAAGGATTTTTCATCTAAGTTATGATCCCAATGATCCACAAACAATTACAGAATGGTATTGTTGTCAATGTGGTAGGTATCATGGGATTCCGCCTCAGAGGTATGATTGTACTCGTTGTTCGCATATGATGTGTCCGTATTGTTTAAAAAAAAGGATAGGTGACGGTAAGAAGTTGGCATCTAGATCTACAGGAACTGATTAAGGTTATCTCTCTTAACTTTTTATATAAAGTTATCAATTAATGTGATGAAATATTTCTTCTTTACAAATTTCATATAGTGGTTGGTACTGGTTGACTAGCACTAAGCTGTAAAAAAGAAAAAAATGTTAGAAACGCAACAAATTCGAAAGAAATGGGAAAAGAGTACATTGTTTATTTAATCAACCAATGACTGGTAGAGTTTTTAAAAAATGCGAATAAAAACGTTCGAAAAAATTAAAGTGGCTAAAAAGAAAAGATGACACTGAACTATAACGGTTTTGAATCCAAGTTACAGCATCCACTATTTAAGAGTTTATTGGTTAACTATAAATTATCACTAAAGTCATATTATCCGATTGGTCCCCCACGAATTAAGTTTTTTTCTCTCACCATAAGCTTTAAAATTTCAAAGTCCACGACAAAACAGATTTCAAGAGCATATATATTTAAATTAAGCTTCCTACAAACTATAGATGAGGGTTACCACTCTAAACAAAAAGTGACATGTATATCTCGAGCAAGATACTACCAGGTAATAAGTGTGTTTTTATGTGGGCCGCATAATTGTGATAATTATAACAGTACTCGATTTTATTTGTAATAAGATTCAACACTCAACATTCTCGATCAAAAGTTAGTAAATGGCGCTATTGCTACTGGTATTATCTAGAAGTGTTTATGGTATATTTATATCTATAGTATTGCAATTACCAGAGGGGTGCTACTTTAAAACTCATTAGTGCGGTGTTCTAGCTTTTTGTTCATTTTATAGCTCCAGGAACACGACAGAAATCTAAATATAAATCTAGCTGCATGCTGAAAAAAAAGTAAGAAAAGGAAAAAACAAATAAGGCTGATCAAGTTTTCCATGCCGCACGTTCATGTGGAGGTTTTTTCTTTTCTTTTCTTTTCAACAATTTTTATTCAAGCTGCGATTAAAACCCCGAAACCATTGATTGATTCTACATTTTGTTGCAATTTTTCATTCTTTTAATGTCTTTATGAACACCCTTCACGAAAAAACTTATTATTATTCATATAATTTTTATGTATATTACTCTCGTTTATTTATTTAGAATTCAAAAATACCATCTCCTTCATGTACTGTTAAATATAATTCATATACTGTACTACCCTTTTTTTTTTTCCTTAAACGTTTATATTAGTGATCTCAAGACTCGATGTGGGCTTTACCAATCTTGTCTTGAATTTTCGGCATCATTGTACTTTCAACTAACTCGTTCCTGTCTTTATTACCCCCGTAATAGGATATCAATGCGGAAAATTGCCACAGTTCAGCTCAATTTTATTATTTAATGATAGTTTTTTAGCAATAGTTAGTATCAATAAGTAACCAAAAGCTGTACCCGCTAACAATTAATTCGACAAAACAATTGATTATTAGCAAACTAGGTAAAAGCGAATATCAACCTTCTTTGTTTGTACCAATTGCCGAGTGTAAGTTACTTAATCCTTAATCATAAAGCTGATGGGTGTGACCACTGCTGATAATTAAGGTGGCCATATCGACTCATGGTTAAAGGGTATAGATATTCAATATTTACAATGTAATAGCTCTAAAGTATTTATAGAGGGATTTTCCCCCCTTCTCTATTATTTCATAAAGGTACAACAAGCATAAAGCTATAAAACCTTAGCTTTGTTTCAAATTCGAATCAGAGATCTGGAACCAAAAAAAAAAAAAAAAAATTTAAAAAAAAGGTTTCTATAACCATATATATAGTACCCAACAATTTAAACTAATCAAGTATCACCTCAATCAAATAAAATTTTGAATTCTTCAATCATGTTTGGTAGTATTCAATTGGTTTTTTTGACTGTTTTATATCTTTTGAAGGAGGATTTATTTGCTGAAATTGGATCCATGCCATGGATATATACATGCTTTCAAAGTACAGTAGTTTGAGTCACTCTATTTTTACCGTTGAGTACAATAGTTATTTATAGAGCTACACATATGGCGCAGATCAAAATTATTTTGGTGTGCAATTTGAGCTAAAAATAATTAATCGATATCATGTATTTAAAAGTAGCGACTTTAAGAACTACATATGTATCTTGTTGCTTATGTATGTTTTCTATAATTAAATTCAAGTTGTTTATAAATATATATAGATTCAGGATGTATATATATACTGTAGCACGACTATATATAAAGTATTATATGCGAGTTTGCGTGCCCTTAATTCTAATACACATGAAATTATGCGCTTACAGTGTAATTAAAACATCTCTTGCAATGGGATGATTGATGGGTCCAAAAGTACCAGTGGTATACTGTATACCACGGTACTATAGTTGATATTATGATGAATTACAGCTGGTAGTTTTCAATTCAACTTTCCGTCACTAAAAATATTCAATTTTGAGGTACTGTCTGCTGCCATGGCAAAGACAGAACAGTACTTTCAGGATCCGATCGAGTGCTACATGTTTTAACTTAGCAGTATATTAAGCCTAGGTGTTAAGGAACAATGTTAAAAGAACCCTTTTAATGGGTTTATTGAGTTGAATGTTGCTTTCAAATAATTTTACAACAACTATTGAATTGAATTATTTATCTATCTATCTATCTATCTATCTATCTATCTATCTATCTATGGATTGAATATTAGGTTGAAAATTTTTAAGTACTGTAGCGCTTCATCTCATCAAGTCGGCTGATCTCAAAGACTCTACTTGCACATCCGATATACAAAGTCATAGATATATAGATTCTGTGGGTGACCCGAAAGATCTTACTATATAGGCATTAATTATTACTTTCAACAATATCGATCGATCTTCATTAATTTAACGTTGATTTTCAGCCGTTACACTCAATCCTCAATTGAGTTACCGAGAAATGACCTCATTCTAGTCCTTTAAGGGCTGTTGAGGGATCCTTCTTTTTTTTTTTTTTTTTTTTTTTGTATACTGTATACTATTTATATAGTTCAGTGATTTCATACATACAACAACATTAATATTAGTAAAACCTAAGCTTTCACCAAGATTACACATATTTTATAACGGTACCATAGCATCACCTAGTGAATGTCCCGAGGTTCAATATATCATTTAGCTGGGTTATTCTCAACCCACAAGTATCAATCCGGATCTCGATTGCAATGCATGGTCATGATGCATCAATTGTATTAATATTGAGTTAAATTTCTTGGTACCTCGCTTATGGATTGAAGTGGCTATAGTATACTAATGCCAACTCTGAGGAATCAAGAATCGGTTTATTCTTTGTTTCTTATATGTATGGCTTGTGAAAATGATATTCATGATTAATTAGTTAATAGTAGCTTCATAGCTGCAGCCCTGCCATGGAGAAGGTGCACTGGTCGACCATGGATGAATGTGCTGTATTCAATCGCTACCAGCCTAGGTAACCGACTATTATTACATTCGAACCCAATGTTTTATTTTTAGCTGTAAGTCAATTCCATGGATACACATGCAACTTGTTTAAGGTTAGCAAGGGAACTATATCCGGATGTGTACCTGGTATCGGATATAGATGTATCAGTTTTTGACCACAACTCAATTGACAATATTTATGCATGGATTTTGGCCTATTTTTTCAATGACTGAGTTTTGGGTTTTTTCGGTACCATCGGATCGTATACTATATATATAGCATGGCACACATATATTTGGAACAACTTTGAAAACATTGACATTTAAAGAATTGAGAAAACTATTACAATTCAAAATCTAATTGCAACCAGCCCAAGTTAAGTTTGTTGCATTGATAGTTAATAGGTAATTTACATCTTGATCTGATTGAATAAACTCGACTGTCTCTATAAGAATTTATGATATCCCTCATATCAATGATTATAAAATTGGGCATATATATTGAAGCTCCAGCAGTATTTTCAATATATATGGAAGTAATTATCAAAAATACAAAAAAAAAATTCCAAAATTAAAGTATTTGATCCAATAAAAATTTCTTAATTATAAGTTATAAAGACCGATCGATTCCTTTGAGACAAAAATGTTCAGCTTAATTTTAGTCTCATAAAATTGTATCAAGTACCAAAGTCCCAACGAAAACCGGTAAATTACTGTAATGAGCTGCACGCTTAACTCAATTTATCGGGATTTCCGCTAAGACACTTTTACTGCCATGGTTTCTGCTCTATCATTCAGCTCTTCTATATATATCCATAATATATATAGCGAGAGGATAAAAACTTTTCTAATATGACCTAGGCTGACACTCGCATTCTAAATCGACTATTACTCCTATTATTACAAATTTTAAAATCCTCATTGTATGAATCCATATAAAATATTATTTAAGCTATTAATTGATTGTGAAATGGCGCTACGCCCAAAATAGGGAGATTTAAACTTTTCCACGGTTTTATAATAGTCGAATCGATCAGCATATCTCGATAGAATATCCATAATTTTGAATCATTATCGATCTTTTGTGCATAGCTGAGCTATAGTTGAACTCAAATTGGGTCAAATCGCTATGATCAGTTAAGCTATAGATATATATGGATACATATATAGTATACTGCATGCTCGAAAAAATTCACTTTAAATACATGCGCATACTCTTAAAAAATTGAGTTAATATCCAAGACAGGTTTGTGAGAATAAAATTCTTCAATCCTTTTATTAACACTGCAGTCAGCCCTATATGGATATATCCTGTCATACTTACTTAATTGTATTGATATGAAGCCACTTTTGCTATTTCTGGACGCGAGAATCCTTTGATGTCTCAGACCAATTTAAATTAACCATGTGGTGCACAATTGATGATTTAGTTATAAAGCTCTAAATATATAGATATATACATGTAGATTGTATGTATAGTCAATGATCGCGGATAACCATCCATCCATGCATGCAAAAATTAAACTTCATACAATAGACAGGAACGAACATACCCCTTAAATTAGTAATAAACGTTAATTATTATTATTACAAGTATTGGCATGCGCCAAGTGTGAATGAGTAACAAAATCTTAACGCGTATCAAATGCCGTGGTTCCAACTTAATTATCAGTTTGTATGTCAAAAAATCGGTATATCGTTGTGGCCTTTGATATTGGAAGCTTTTCATACCTTGATAGCTTCTAGACCATCCCCATATCTACAGTATTTGACAGGAATTTACTATAGCCAGAGCTACATGATTTAAAGAATTGAAGAGTTATATAAAAGAAGAAGAGAAAATGAAGTCTATTATACAAAAGTTACTAATTATCCAATTCATAAGTCATTACAAATAAAAAAAAATAAAAAAATAAAAAAATGTTTTTTAATCAAGATCAGGTTGTTCATCAGGTTCAGAAACTTTTTCAACTTCAGCAAAAACTTGTTTTAAATCATTGAATTTTTCTTTTTGTTTACCAATTTGACTTTGATAAATTTGCATACCATCAAACGCAATTGCAATATCACCATCATATTCAACAGTATTTAAATTCAATTCAGGTAATTTTGGATATCTTTGAGAAAAATGTGTTAGAATTGTTGATTTTGCTCTCATTTCTTTAGCAATATTTAATGCTTCACTAATAGTACTATGACGTTTAGCTTTAGCTTCTTCAGCCAATTCATCTTCATGGGTTGCTTCATGGATTAAAATATCACTATTTAATCCAACTCGACGAGCAAAAAATTCATTAGGTCTAGTATCACCAGAAAATGCAATTTTAAATCTTGTTAACCCTTTAAAAGAAATAGCCACTGAATATGAGTATGGACAATGAAATGCTCTTGATGCTTTAATGTTGCTAATTCGACTGGTTTGATATAATAAATTATTTAATTCTGGATCTTGGGCTTGATTTGGTGATAATGATCCACTTGAAGTTGTTGAATGAGCTGGTGATGATGCGCCACTTACTGGTCCATTATTAGCTTGAGTATAACCTTGACCTACAATAAATTTTTCAGTATCGATAAATTCAATTCTTGAAAAATCAAGATTTTCTAATTGACCCCATTCTTTGATAAATAGATGATAGTGAATTGGTGCCATAATAAATAATTTTTTTTCATCATTATTAATTTTCATCCAATTAGTAATAATTGACATGGCACCTAAGTGATGATCTGCATGTAAATGACTAATATATAACATATTTATTTCCATCATAATTTTGTTGAAATTTTCACCATAAATTCGTTTTAAAATACCTAAAGTACCTTCACCACAATCTAATAAAACACTACCCCATTTAATATCATCATTTGAAATTCTATACATTGGAACTCTAACTAATGATGATAAAACATTTCTGTATTTTGATGGTACTGCACTACCAGTACCAATTGTAATTACTTGTGGTTCATTCAATTTTTCTGCTGGTGGTAAATCAATTGTTTTATATGGCTCTGGTTTACTTGGATCGTAATGCTTAATTTCAGTTTCTACTTGAGTAATAGTTCTTGCTAATCCCAGTCGAATATTTTCATTATCAATATCTAAAATTTTTTCAGCTGATGAAGTATGCAATGGTGTAAAATTATTTGGTAAATGTTGTTGTAAATTAACATTTAAAAATTCAGCTGATTTAAATGCAATATTATTTGGTGAATATTTTGGATGTAAAATATAATGCAAAACATCTTTATCAAAACTTTGAATAAAATTTTTATATTTATCATCAATATCTACTGATTCACCTAAAAAATGATAAACAGTTTTAATATCCACTTTGGTATTTTCACTGACATCTTTAGACCAATCTGCATTAATTGCGGAATCTACATGATGCTTTGTTGGTACATCAATAACTAAAACTCTTGGTGGGATTTTTGGTTTATCCATAACCATATCTGGAGTAACTACATTCCCATCTTTAGTTGTAATACTAATACCATTTGTTAATTTCCCAAAATCTGCACCAGGTGTAACGCCTAAATCTTTTGCAGTTTTTGCCAAAAATTTTCCACGTGTAGGTAAAATTTGAATAATATAACTTGTTGATCGTTCATCTTTGAAACTATCTTCTTGTTGATTCAAATCTTTTTTCAAACTTTGTGGGAATTGTTTTGGTATATTAAATTCATATGATGGGTCTAGTAATACAGGAGCAATTGCAACAAATTCATCTTTGAAAATATTATCAGGTTCTTCGATTTTTAGATCCAAAATGTTATGAAACATGAAATTTCGCCATGAATTACATCCCCATGCTAGATTATTACCTGCTGAATGCAACTTCAAACTTTTAGCACCTTGCTCTGTAACTGTTAGTAAAAACCCAGGTAAACCACCAATAGTTCTCCAACTGGTAGTACCTGTTAAGAAAATACCAGTCAATTTACCCATTCTATTACGATTTTGATTCATTGATCGTTGTAATCCTTCGCCACATTGTCCAATAACATATTTAGTCCCTTTTTTTGTTTGTAAAGAGATTGCAGCTGCATTGCAATCACTGGTTGGATGAACTAGAATTTCGATCATACTTTTTAGTGCCCTTAACCTTCCAGTTAAAGATCTCATTCGAGGTTCAAAATACTACCCAAAAATTAAAAAAAAAGAATAGTATTTAACCACGATTACTTTGAAATATTAATCTTTTATTGATTTTTTTTTTTTCGTCTAAAAGGTCATAAAAAATCATTTTTTGAAATTTTTACCTCCGATGGCCGATTCTTTTTTTTTTTTTCCTGAAGGCACGGCTGAACTCTAATAAAATTTTTTTTTATATCATCAAAATTTTTTTTCAACTATCAAATTCATTCATATTATCAATAACATAACAAAAAAAAAAAAAATGGCTCCAAGAAAACCAACAAATAGAGGATTTACCATGAAAGATGGTGCTAGCAGTAAAACTGCTGGAGGCATTTTAACCAAAGCCATCTCTAAAAAACGAGCCAAAAAAGATGAACGAAATAAAAATTATCATAAAAAAATGATGCAGTCAAGAAATCAAATTGATGATGATTTGGTTATGCAAGATTTAAATAATGAAAGCACTTTATCAGCTACTCAAAAGAAAATTAAAGAACGAAAGTTAAATGCGCAACAAAAGAATGCAATTAAAATGAATGTTCAAAAAGATTTACCAGAAGAAGAATTTGTTCTTACAAGTTCAGGTGAAGGTACTACTTTAGGTCAACCACCAAAAAGATCATAAATTATTTATTTTTTCTAATTATTATTTATCAAACATTTCATAAATTCACGACGTTTTCTTTTATCACGGTTCAAAAAGTCACGATTTTTGGGCTCACTAATCACTAATGGTTCAAAAATTTCAAAGACTTTTTTCTCATCGCATTTACCATCTGCAATAGATTTATGCAAAAATCCTGCAACATAAATTAATACATTAACATTAACTCCAGGCATTTGTTCCAATAACAAATTAACTCCTTCATCACCTTTTGTAACCAAATGATAATATTCTACTGGAATAATACCACCATTTAAATATCGTAACAATCTTAAAAAACATGAAGTAACAGAATAAACATTTATATTTTCACTAATTTTATCTGCTGCTTCTAATACAGTTTCATCAAATGGTTCTGCAGTATCAAGCCATTCTTGAATTTGATCTATTAAACTTTCATCACCAGGTTTTTCGAACATATCTGGAATCATTCTTGTCCATAAATAATTTATACAACTCCAAATTTCTTTTGGCATATTGGTACTTGATTGATCCATTATTTTCCCTGACCTTGCCCCATCTGGCATTTTACTCATTAAATCTAATGAACTACCCAAACATGTTTTGGCACTTTTAAATTCAACCGGTACAAAAATATCTTGAACTTCTGAAATACTAACAATTAATATTTGGGAAATATCTGGTTCATAAACTGTTGGTGTAGCTGATATTCTAACTTGTTGGCATGCACCACATGGTAAATCCCCCATTGATGGTTCAACCTTTAATTTACAATCAGATTTTTTAGCTAATGATTTACCAGTATCATCGGTTACAACAATATTCCAATGAACTAATCCTGAGGTACTTTCTAAATTATGCTCAACTGTAATCCATGAGTGAGATTCTTGTAATACTTTTGATTCAATTGATAACTCTTTTGGTTCTATTGATACTAATGGTCGATTAGAATTTTCTGTTTGATCTAAATCTTTCAAAACTTGATCAACAATTTCTTTTCGTTTTTCATAATTTATTAATGATAATGATAAATCAAAACTAGAAATTACCGGTTTATGATCACTAATATTATATTCCATTAAACTTTTATATTCTAATTGATTAATTCGATCATCTGTTGAATAAAAAATCCGATCAGTATATGATGGTGTTCTTTCACTATTATCAAAATTTTCTGTTCCAACAACATACTTATAAGTTGGTGGGAAATCGATTTTCCCCTCTGTGAATCCAACTAAAATTCTATCATCTTTTCTTGAATGTCCTAATTGATCTTGAACTACAATAGTTTCATAATCTTTTTTTGATGCAAAATCGGTAACCATTTCAGCATCCATTGTAATTCTATAATTTAAATCACCCATTAAAAAGGTTAATTGTTTCTTTTTTGGATCTAAATCAGCGGCTTCTAATTCATCCACAGCTTTATCAATTTCATGTGCATCAGAGCTATCTTCTATTGTATGTTGAACTAATCCCTCCAATCCTAACTTTTTTGAAATTTCACCAAATTCCCATTTTCTTCTATCAATGAAAGATTTACCATCACCTGCAGTTAAATGACAATTAACAATTGCTATTTCTGTACCACTACCAGGTATTGAAACTTCTCCACCTAATGTAAACCAAACTGCTGCTGCACCTTTATTACCCCATTTCCCAAATAACCCTGTGCCTGTTGTATCTCGTTTAAAATTTGATATTTGCTGTTTAGCCCTTCCGCTTGCAAATACTAAAATCATTAAACCTAATAATTGATTACTTCCAATCACAGAATAATTATCACCCAAGGCATTTAAAATTGCTTGCTTTGTTTTTGATAATGTTGACGTATTTGCATATAAATTGGTAGGTCCTAAAGTATCAGATTCTTGTAAACATAAAACATAAATATCTGACATTACTGGTAAACCCAACAACCCATCAAGATGTAAATCTTTAATAGGTTGTCCATGTGCATTCCAAGTAACTGTTCTTAAAGTTAATGACCCATCCACCACAATATCTTGAAATTTAGCTCGAATCACTTCATGAACATGATTATTGTATTCGGGTGATGGAGTATTTCTTCCTGAGCTGGATGATGAGGAACTTGATGCATTTAAATCGGCTAATGCATCTCTCCATGCAGCAATAAAATCCGCCAATTCCGTCGTTTTTTTATCATCTGTACCATCAAATTCACCAATATCTTTACCAGCTAGCTCAATTTTCAGCAGTGCTGCGTCATTGTCTGCCTGTGTAATTTTCAAATCTTGATCCTCTTTTATAGGTGCCGGTGTTGATAATTCTGGTCTCTTTCGGTCTTTCAAAATATAATAAGGTGGATCTCCATTATGACCCGGAAAGAAACTCAGTACATGCGTTGTTGTATGTAGCTCCAAATTGCCCTCTTTCTCCGACATTTTTTAATATATAACGATTGGTAGCTAAAAAGTATGGTGAACTTGTCTCTATAGATTGTAGCTTTTTCTCGTTTATAGCAAAAGATAAATAAATAAAAAATTGTACGTGGTGTGAAATTAATTTTAAAAAATGATGATCTAAAAAAAATAACATGAAAGATAAAGCATTATTATCGGAGGTGTTATTACGAATCTCCGGGTGGTTTAAACTTGTGAGTCCAATGCGGCTCAAGAAATTTCAGGAAAATGAAACATCCACAATTGTACGGCATGCAATAACACAGCTGAATTAATGCATTTGTAACTAACACATCACTTAGGGTCTAGCTTTAGCTAGGTAGCTTTAGCTAGGTTATGAACTACAATGAAAAACTAAAAATGGAAACAATAAATAAACCCAGGAAAAAATAATTAATTAATAATAAAAGTTGCAAGTACAAATTACTCTACATATGAATATCAATAAATAAAAGAATTAAATCAAAATATTTAAAACATGATAACTTTACCATTTCTTACCAGTTGGTTTTGGTTTTGGTTTGTCATCATCACATGGGACAGTGGTAGTTTCATAAACTTCTTGAGTCTTAGTAACGACTCTCCAGGAAGTTTTGGTAACACAGTCACCATTATCCTTAGTAGTAGTAACTTCACATGGTACAGTGTGGGTAACAACGGTGATACATGGAGTTGGGTAAACAGTCTTGGTAGATTCTGGACATTCTTCAGTTGTAGTTGGTTCTGGACATGGATCAGTAGTGGTTTCTGGACATGGAGTTGTAGTTGGTTCTGGACATGGTTCAGTTGAGGTTTCTGGACATGGAGTTGTAGTTGGTTCTGGACATGGTTCAGTAGAAGTTTCTGGACATGGAGTTGGTTCTGGACATGGTTCAGTTGAGGTTTCTGGACATGGAGTTGGTTCTGGACATGGTTCAGTAGAAGTTTCTGGACATGGAGTTGGTTCTGGACATGGCTCAGTTGAGGTTTCTGGGCATGGGGTTGGTTCTGGACATGGCTCAGTTGAGGTTTCTGGACATGGAGTTGGTTCTGGACATGGTTCAGTAGATGACTCTGGACATGGAGTTGGTTCTGGACATGGTTCAGTAGATGATTCTGGACATGGTTCTGGTTTTGGACCTGGACCTGGATGTGGACCTGGATTTGGAGATGGCTCTGGACATGGTTCAGAAGTTGGAACTGGTTTAGGGCCTGGGCCTGGATGTGGACCTGGACCTGGTTTTGGCCCTGGACCTGGTTTTGGGCCTGGTCCTGGAGTTGGTTTACAATCCTTTTCATCAGTAACGGTAACAACTACAGTTGAAACTACTGGATCATCGTCACATTCTGGGGCACTGGTGATAGTAACACATGGTTTAGTAGTGATAGTAACAGTACCGCAATCAGTTGGTTTTGGATCACATTTAGTAACAGTGATTTTTTCAGTACTAGTTTCCCAACAAGTTTTGGTGTGGATAACAGTAGAAGTACCACCTTCATGTTCACCACAAATATGGTCACCACAGTAGTTAACTTGACCATCAATAGTGGCAAAAGCACTACCAAATAAAGTGGCAGCAACGATAGCAATTAAAGATTGTTTCATTATTAATTATAAGAATTGAAAGAAAGAAAGAAAGACGTAGAAGTTGGTTCAAAGAATGACTTGGGGTTAGGACGTTTGTCGAGGTTAAACTAGCTGCTGAGTTGTTGTTGTCGAAGTTTTGTCGTTTGGATTTTCTTCTATTGGCAGATAAATAGATGAAAGATGTTTGTCGATGATTAAATCAAAATAAAAAATGAGGTAATTTTGATTCTCTTTTATACAAAAATTTTTGAGAACTTGTCTTGAATTGGATTACTTGATTTAAAAGAGTAGTATTCAAATTCTTTGAAAACACCAATAGTATGGAAACTTTCAATTTAGCAACAATTTTGTTCTACAATGTTATGTACTTTTGTGTATTATTCACTCCTTGAATCGACGTTTCCATCGATTTTACTTTAGTAAATAAAAACCTTTCTATAGTTTAGAGTTTTACTGTACACTTGCATGTAGTATCAGTGCATTCTGTAAATTATTGGATTCAAACTTAACTTAAGTGAGCATTTGTCGGTTTGGGCGGTAAATCCACTCTTTTGGATGCATAAATATTTTTGCAAAAAATGATATATAGCTATATATGATACTGCTTATAGCGTTATATAAGGTACGCAGGCTCAAATATTTAGAGTATCCATAAATTCGGGTTGGTGACAGAATTTGGAGGGCTCTTTTTTACATAGATGCTTCATAATTAATGTTTTGATTATTGATCGATTCCCTTTAGAATTTGGTACTATTTTTCCTTAATTATAGTGTATGAACAGTTCTAGTTTTTGGTAACACTGATCGATTTTCTCGCTATGATTTCTGTCACTAGAATCGCTGATGCTTCTATTTACTATAATTCATGCTTTGAGGTTTACAACCAAGGGGTAGCCCGAAAATACGCGTGTTGCGCGTTCTTAAACATTCTTTAAATTTTGTCCATAATAAGAAAAAACATCAATGAGACAAACCAAACACCAATTTAACTGCATGCAGGATCATATGGGCATGCACCGCGGTGGTTAGATTACCCTAGACTACTTTGAGTTACGTGCAAGTTTTGCAATAATTTGTATACGGCTTTTAAATGATAATAGCGTGGAGTATTCAAGCTTTTAAGACTCAGATTCCAATTAACTGACTTCTAAGCAGTACTATGGTTACACTGTTGATAAAATAATCTCGTGAAATTCACGTTAGGTCTAAGCTCAGGAACAGTACAATTTAAATAATAACTAGTAAAAATACAGCTGCATATACAGTGATACTCACCTAGCATTGTTATTCAACTAGCCATGCACAACTTGTAAATGAGACTATAGCTAATCGTCACTATAGTAGACATTGATAATAGATTACGATATATCAGGTTTAACCCCAAAATAGGTTAAACTATCGACCAGTCCACTATACAAATTTAAAATTCTCATCTCAAATCTACAGATTATTACACTTGATCGCAGTTGATCTCTTCACGATTAATCTCGGTAGTTTGATCCGTTAAAAACTGCCCGATCGATGTTACCATTAGAAAAACTCTGGTTTTTTTTCCTCGAATTATTCTTCAGTATACATTAGCTACGCGTCCGACCCACTTGGTTAACAAATTCAATTATAACTGTAGAGCACAGTCCATGTCATTATAATATACTATAAGAGAATCAGTTTTCACGAAAATATGTACCCATTTTATTGTTACCATACAAAATTCTCAATGAACGTGTATAATGGGTAGACAATATTTAATTTAACACTATATTATATTTATGAGCCTTTAAAACAGTTTTTGACTCGTCGGAACTTTTGGACTCCGTTTTAAAGTGATTCACATATGTATTATAATAGGTAATTTAGAAATGATCGACGGGTTATATATATGTACAGTTATAGGCTTACCAGAGTTTTTTGTTCAAATATTTATATATGGTCCTGCATTCTTTTAATGGCACGGCTGTAGCTTTTTCTGGCCATGGTTGCAATGCCATGGTAATAAATTGTTGCCACATTGATCGTTTGCTCAATTGTAGGCTATCGTAAATGATCTGAGTGTGGTATAGATTGTAATAAAGTGCCATTATTTGGAACATCCATGCATTAATGAATTATAGAAATTAAAACGAAGATAAGCTTTTTGAAATAATTTCAATTGTAAACAGAAAAATTCGGGACTTGTAGAATGCAGTATCACTGGATCCTCTCAATAAACTTGAAATTTGTGATAAATTTAGGCCCCCGCGTTATATAGTAATAATTTAGAAGCCTGAAATAGATCTTCCATTTTACTTAGTGTAATATAGCATAGATTCTTCAAGAGAGATTTATAACCAATTGAATGAACCCTTTTTAAGGCGTACTATAATTTTATCCTTAATAGTCAGTAAAAGTGAAATCTATTTAGTTGTAACTAGGAATCCAATAATATCTATTAAAGTCTTGGCTTATGTTTACCCCATAAATTTGGATTGTACAATTGATATCATAGCTAAGAGTCTCATCTATAGTTTTTGAAAAGCTGATTCTGACGAATTGGTTATGGGTTATCAAGAAAGCATTTGTTTGAAGGATTCAGCTTTCGTATACTATAGTTCAGTGACAGAATTAGTCGTAGATAGACTGTCTCTATTTTTTGACGGTATAGACCTAAAAGTCAATAAACATGATATATATATATTATTAGTGTACTATAATTGAATTGCTATTGGATATATCCATTTTAATCTAATCCAGTACGTGCAACTATAGGTTCTTTCGAATAATATATAATTGATCTCCATGAGTCTCATATTAATTTTAAATGATAAACTGACTTGGCATATCAATTTAGGCTTTATATATAAGTAGACAGAACCATTCACAAATATAGAATGATGGTATTGCAATTATACACCTTAGCCGTACTGTGTCATAAAACAAGCTAGCACACATTTTTCGTTGGAGATAGTCATAAAACGTTGAATCTCTGTGAGGCTTGTATATGATACTTTGTATAGGTTCAAGTTCCGCAATGCATGCTTATCGCCATATGTGCACCTGATTCACTTTAAATTTATATAGATCGTTTGAAATAATAATTTGTTGTGAATAACCTTTTAAAGCAGCTTAATAAATACCAAAACAGACTATTCCTCCGCTGATACGTACCACAACAAACTATAAATTGGATACATTCAAAAGGTGACATTCCTGGATCCGAATTAATTGATTCTACCCCACATCTTTTGAGATGATCAATTCTTAGTCAATTCTATTTTAAGTATATCTTATAATCTATAGAATAACTTGTGAAATATGCTTTGATAATAAATTTAGTAGTTGCAGGTCTAATCAATTCATGTATAATTAAGCTTTTATCAACATCGATTACTGTCATATATTTTTCACGCCTACAGTATGTAAAAAATCCATATCCCTGAAGTACTTCTTAATGCAGCTGAGTCAAATCTTAAAATATACAATCAGTTTATAGAATTTGTCTCAATATATGACTACAACATTTAATTAAGGCTATTTGAATGCACGAGCTGAGTGCAGAGAATGAGTAATCAAGTGCAGTGAAATCTAGTGGTAATACAATATCAACTCTTTATTTTGCGCATAATGATCTGATGAATGCTTAATAATAATCCTTCCCATCTTGTTTTCGAAAATTCTTACTAGCTTTGATACTGGCATTCCCCAAATCGAGTGTAAATATCTTTATTTTAGCTCTATATGATGACCTTAGATAATAATTATGTATTGCATATAACTACTACTGTTGAACATCGACTAACTGCTTATATTCTATTGACGTTATTTCAGGTAACCTTTTAATTGAAATCAACGAAATTTTAGTAACAGCTCTATTATAGATACATAGAAATATCAACTTTGATGTTAATAGTAGCTCTATTAAGACACATCGGCATATCAACTTTGATGTTTACAAAAACCCTATTATAGGTACATAGACATATAAAATTTTATGTTAGTGGTAATGAAACAAAAGCGACAGCACACCAGTAGTACTACAAGATAGGATTTAAATTGTTATTTCCCGTGTGTAACCATTACAAAAACGTAAAACGTAACTTAGGTATAACAAAGTCATGTTCATTGTTCATGCAGACGTTGTCCATATGTGCCTTAGCTCAATTATTCATAGAAAACTCCTAGTTATAGTATATGAACGCGTACTTATACGTCTGAGCAACTTACGAACCATGTTATTATGATTTAGGTACTGGTCAATAAAACAAAAATGCTTATCGATGAGTTAATAAACATGAGTGAGATATAGAGTTTATTCTGAGTTTAATTATATCATTTATACGTACCAAATTAATCAATATAAAAATCTAGTTCAACTGATTTGAACTCTTTTTTCTATTCTATAGATACATAACTTCAGGAATAAAATCATAGCTTTAGCTTGCATAAAGCTTGTACAATTGTACCATTTTACTTGGTACATGGACTTGTATTAATATGATTTACTATAGTAATAATTCAACTTTTCTATCAATTTCCTTCAAAGAATGCTTACTTGGTTCCATTGGTATGCTTGTGCTTTACTTACAGGTTAAGGTGATACTTTTATAACACATAAGCCGTAGTGAGAACTGAGGGTTACACTATAGATATATATATACAATGTATACTTGTACGGTACGTAGTATTGGATACACCAATTGTAAATATATTGTGGGTATAACTAAATTCTACACAAAGCATGCGTGGTGTATACGTTTGTAATTCTACTAGGTTAACAATTGTTCTATAGCTAGTAAACATCATGCATACCCAAGCTTGTACATCGTTGTACAAGTTGTACCTTGAATTGAAATACTAATTATGTGAGCCCTTATTAAGAAAATTAAAAAGAATTTGGTGGTATTTTAGTTATTCAAACTATCAAGCGTCAATACGCTTGTGTGGTATAGCGTTCAAACTTGTATAATATTGTGAAAAACGCGTAAGCACACGTGGCTGGATATTGTTCAAGCACTGATAACCATTAAATTTTCAAACGTTTCAAATAATACAGCTTCACTACATTAAAAATAAACAATTTAAAACACAATATCAAACTTTATAATACAATAGAAATTCCTAAAAAATAATAATACATGGAAAAAAAAAAGTTCTATCTTTTTGCAGCAGCTTGACTTGCAATAGTATTTCTAGCAAATCCTGGTACTCCTGTACATTTATTACCACCATCATTACCAACTCTACCAACTTTCAGCCCACTGCTATTATTCTTACCATCAGAACTTGAAGTTGGAATTTTTGGTGATTTTCTTGCAGCTAACCATTTGTCATACCCATTAACTTTAGCACTAGCAGGTTTACATCTATATCTATTACCAATATGCTTAATATTATCATCATTATTTGAAATTTTAGAAACTGTAGATGTAGGTATTTTAGAGCTTTGATTAGCTGTACTCGCAGTTTGCTCAGTTAAAGTTCTTCTTCTGGTTGGGGATACTACAGAAGTGTTTGATCTATTGATATAAGATGCAGTTGGTGATGTTAATCTTGATGTGGTAGTAGTTGGTCTGTTTGAAGTAGTTTGTCTTGATGTTAGACGACTTGATACAACAGATCGTGAACTAGCTGGTCGTGTATTAACGGATTTAGAAGGGGTAACAGGTGTTTTGTTAATTCTTGATGATGCAGGCCTGGTTTCAATTCTTGAAGATCTTGGCCGTGTGGTAAATTCTGATGACTCTGCATTGACTCTTGATGATCCTGGTCTGGAAGAATTTTTTTGAGATTTAATAGTGGGTTTAGTTCGAATTGGAGCTGTAGCTGCAGGTTTTGAAGCTTTAATAGTTTTCATATAATATGAATGCTCTGATTCATCATCATTATTCGTCTCTTGATTAATATATGGTTGCTCTTCATCATAATCACTTTCATGACTTGCTTCTTCAATAGTTGATAAATAAGAAATGTCATCAGTATTTGTTGTAGCAGCCGCAGTTGAGCATTCTTCTTTAAAATAGCCTTGCTTAGATTCATTACCATTAGTTTTTGCCTGAGCATTTCTACCAGCATCAACAACTTTTGGAGATTCTTCAGATTGAATCAATGGATACCCATCAAACACTAATTCTTTAGTTTTAGTATCATAGCTAATACAAAAATTTAATTCTGGATTTTGTGCAATTGGTAATGGTAACATTTGTAAAAACATTGATAAATCAAATAATAAATTCAATTGATTATTCAATAAACTAATTGTACCTTGTAATGGTTGAATACAACAGTAATAACTATTACCTTTACCATAATAGGAAATATTGTTTGGTAATTTCTGAATAAACCGTCTGTTTGCAAATTCAAGAACATTTGAAAAATTACAATGGTACTTCAACCAAACTGTTGCTTCATATTGAATTGCAAGATATAGTTCATACACAAATTCACTACCAATAATCATTTGTTGTAATGGCGATTCGATGATTTGATTAATAGGTAATCTTTTTTTCTCTTGGGCTGATTTGCTATCTGTATCAATAGGATGCCGATATATATTACTAGTAGCAGAGTCTAAACTATCTTTTAAATATGGTGAAGTTGCATTAGTTTCTTGATCAATATTTGAAAACTGACTATTAAATAAATCGCTTTGTTCACTATTATTATTCTTTTGATTAATAATAGGTGATTTGCTTTGCTCTGATAACATACTAATCAATTCTTGTTCAATATAGGCATTCTTTAATTTAGCTTGTTCTTCTGAATTACTGCAATGACTTAAAGCCATATCTTGTAAATCTTTTGTATAATTACCAGTATCATCACTATCTTCAAAATATCCACTATCAAATTCACCTAAAGTTGATTCACCATTACAAAGGATCTCATTTGTATCAATAGTACTATCACTGTCTTCCACTTCATCGATAATCTTAGCACAAGAACTGGTTTGGTTTGTTTCTTCATCTGTAAGACCATCATGGTATACACAAGAAGATGATTGAATTGATGTACCAATATCATTGATATCACTTTCAGACTGTGAATCTTCTTGCTGCTTGATTTTAATACCCCAATCAAACTGTGTAGATCCTTTCAAAGTATTGTTATTATTAGTATGAAATAGCATTTTTAGAAAATTATCAAAAATAGTGTTAGAATCCAAAAATTCAAAAAAAGAAGCTAATATAATAGCAAAAATATCAAAAGCAGTAGGAAATATTTTGCAAAAATGTGGTAGTTATAAGGATAAATGCTAATTTAAAAATTGTCTTATGGTTTGACTTTTGATAATTAATGGGCGCTTAAATATCTACATATGATTTGTTTTGATGTTCCTGCACAAGCTTGTACGATACACTAGTTGGTAATTCACGCTGGGTTTCAGGTGGTGCGGCTTTATCAACGCAAAAAAGCTAAATTTGAAATCTCATTAGATCAGCTTAAATACAGGACTAAATGAGAGAATATTCAAGCCTTGTTAAGTTTTGCTTGTAGCTGCAATAGGGGCCAACGCCAATAAATAATTGACAAGACCCAGAAGATAATTGTACAACTACTCCCAACGTTATAAAGTACTAAAATATCTAGTCCCCTTTTCAGGCTTCATTAGAAACAGACAACACTACAAATATAATGTAATCATTTCAAAAACATTGTTCAAAAAAATTTCTGATTGCAAAAATCTTTTTTATTTCAGTTTGATTAAAAAGTTATTAGTGAGGTTGTTGAGCATGTTGAGTATGGTGAGGTAAAAAAGATGGAGTTTCAGATGTAAAGATTATAAGCAAAAGATATTGATTTTATGAATGGGTGGGCAGAACTGGTAACAAATAAATCTTCAAGCTGAGGTTTCTTTATGATTTCAATCAACTTTCTGAGTAAATATCTTTTATAATGATCAACTAGCTATGGCTTGCATGTGGTGATTAGTTTAGTTCTTGAAACAATTCAATTACTACCATCATAAAATTTGCCACAGTTAAAGCTGCAATCCTATTGTAAATTACGCGAAAAATTCTGAGACATTTCATGCCGTTGATGAGAGCGTGTACAACACCCTGATATACCTTTGGATTTCGCGTTTATGTATGAATAATTCTTGGATTTTACATAAAGTACTTTTTGATCTGCAACCCCTATAGCTAGCTTTTTATTGAACGATCCCAATAAAGAAAAGCATTTGCTAAGTGTTGCATCATCGGTCAGCTTGAGCTCACAAATCTAGGCTAGATAGGTTTTTGTTCGTTGGCATACCACAATAGCTATGATTCTCAGAATTGGACAGCTTCACTTTTTTTTGCAAGTTCTAACTAAGGAATCAAATTTATTGCAATCCCCCTTTGGGTACGTTCCAGAGTCACTTTAGGGGTTACATAGAGCTTGATTAGACTTTCAAGCTCAGTACCTACAATAATTATTAAATATAAACTGATAAAAAAATCTAAAACAAAAAAATTTAATAATATTAATACACATGGGTGGAATAAGAAGGTTTCTATGTTCATGTTTTTAATTAAAATTTACTAAATATATAGAGTTAGACAGATGTCTTTGATGTTCTAAAATATGGGACATACTTTGATAAATCATCAACAATTTCCTCTTCCTCATCATCAATTACAAAAACATCCATATCTTTACCTGAATTGCTCACAGTATCATATGCACAATCATAATCTTCTTCTTCCTTCAT
The DNA here is from genome assembly GCA_030579975.1 of Blastobotrys buckinghamii (nom. inval.). Lineage (NCBI taxonomy): Eukaryota > Fungi > Ascomycota > Dipodascomycetes > Dipodascales > Trichomonascaceae > Blastobotrys > Blastobotrys buckinghamii (nom. inval.). The sequence goes on from JAKTSB010000123.1 coordinate 55,755, forward strand.
TTTTTCTTTTCCTTTATTCATAGGTCTATCAACATACATTGACTCATATTCACTATCATCATCATTAACCAATTCATCACGCTCATCAAAAGTAGCATCTTCTTTGCTTTCACTTTCTTCTTTCTCCTTTTTTGCTGCACGTCTTCTATTGAACTCTTCTTCAACAGTTTTATCAAAATATTCTTTATCAAAAATAACATCTTCATATTCCATCCCCAAAACTTTCTTAGCCTTATTTCTTACAACTTTCCATTTATATTTAACCATAAAATCTCTTGCGATAAAACTTTTGAATAAATTATCTTGCTCTATTTGTTTCTGTTTAGCTTCTCTTTCTTTTACTGCTGCTCCCAATTTATCTGCAAAGGATTTAAAAGATGTGCAAGGATCCATATGATACTTATATATCACTTCCCAACTTTCAGGTAAAGTACAGTCTAATTCTTCAGTAAATCGAATACGTGTGACATTTGAATCTTGTGTCAATTCTTCAAAAATTTCAACATCAATTAAGCATAAAAGTGTGGCTTTTTTCTTACCGGTCAAATGACTATGAGTTACAACTAAAGTTTTATGTTGTTTTCTAAATTTTCTTAATGAAAAAACTTCAGAAGTTTTAATTTTGACTGATACCTTGGTATAAGAATTTAATAACTCAATAACATTCTTATCAATGCTCGTTGGGTTATTAGCTGCCTTGATTTTTAATTTTTGCAAACATTTTCCAGATTTTTTTTCATATTTAGTAGGCCAAGGTGCTTGAGCTTCAATATCAAACCCAACACTGGTATGATTGGTAGTGTTATTGATGGTAGTATAATCAGTGGAAATTGTGTTAGTGATTGGATCATTGGTGCTGATAGTAGATTCAAAAGTACTCATTTTTATTGTAATCTTTTTTTCAATAGTGTTTTGGTGGTTGTGAAAAGACTGAAAAGAAAGTGGGAATGTGGCTCCAAATTTATAGATGATATTCTAATATTACTAACTAGTCATAGGTGCTCTTAACTATATTATTCGAATAGTTTATTTCATCCTTCTGTGATTTCTGAATTTTTTTTTTCCCCCAGCTTAAGTCAACTGTTTTCGCTTTTTTGAAAGTTTAATTCTCATAGATAGATCTAGTTCATTGTTGAAGTTTGAATAAAGTTAGTACCGGTAAAGCTTTGGATTTCGAATTTTTAAGCCTCACGTGTCTGATGCGGCTTGATATTTAAGCAGTGATCTACAAACTAATGAAGGATTTATAAAGAAATTTCCATTCCATATAATAAAAATTCTAAATTTAAGCTATTCAGAGAAAAAATATACAATTCGATTCCACCATAAGGCTCTAATTTTTGAAACTTGAAAGTAGGTATAAATATGTTTGTCAAAACCAATTAAACTATTTAAATTAATTGGAAAACAACGCATCTATATATATATGATTGATTGAAATTTTTTCCTCGAAGTTCGGTGGGTCTTTGTTTACGTATAAACTGGAAATGAATTTTGTATTTGGTTATATACAGACCGTAAAGGCAAGCCTCCATTATAATAATTCAAGGTTAATTATATATACGATGGAATAAAATAAGGTCACGGATGAGCTTACTGCTGCATATGATTATAAACAAGGGTGGTTATACTCACGAATGTAAAAAGGTTTAGACTAGACGTTATGTTTCAAGGTGAAATTATCCGCTTATACCCAGAAAAGTTATAATAATTAACTTTTCAGTGGTTTGTATATATGTTCTTCTAAGTGAAACCCTGACCCTGAGGAGCAATCTGTGCAAAACAATGAGACTCTTGATAATTCTGTAAAAAAAGATTACAATGGAAAGTATATGTGGATTCAATCTATTCTGGGGATAAGCGGTTCAAGTGCCATGGTTTCAGCCATTTTCTATACATGCTACCTCCTTAGGTATTAATTATAAGTAGTTATCGGATGTATATAAGGTCCAAAGGCTGCATCTAGATTTCTACCTTTTCTTTCCATGCATGCAGTTATATGAACAATTAATTGGTCCATCAACTCTAGATCAGATCAAATAGGTTGATCTCGATTCGAAAAAAAGTTTCTAGTTTCGGTCTAAATCTAACTACCCATAGCAATATTAAGCGTTAATAACAATTATACGAGAAAAGAAAAAGGGGTACAATTTACAACCACGTACCATTAGGCTGGTAGTTAATAATCGTTTATTTTTTCAAGCTCTAACACCTCAGTGCTGTTAACCTGATTGGACTTGTGCCAACGTAATCAATCAGAGGGGCTTTTGTTGCAATGGTTATTCTACATTTGTACTATTATATATATGATAATAATGAGGTGTGTGTGTAGCTTCATTTTAAAGATAGATCATTCATGCACTGAGGATAAAAAAACAAATCCATTCATATATTACTGTAATTTTATAATCAGATTATGCAAGAGCAAGGTTTTGAAATTCTTGGCTTATAAGAAGCTTCAACGTCAATTAAAACTTTCTGCAGCAATTGCTACGATTCTTAAAAACAGAGCTTACCATGAATACCAAAAATTATACTCGAGACTCAAACTACAAATACTATCCAATCAGGGTATTGTATTAAATGTGGTCCACACAGATCCGGATATAATTCGGGCCCATTGTCAAAGCCCAGGAAAAACTGCCCACAATCACACAGTCCCATGGCAGCTTTCTATAACCATGCATATTATAGTATCAATTTGAGCCATCACATACATATGTAATAGCATCAACGGACCTAAGAAGCACTTAGAATTGACTCCGCCATCCAATCAGTCGTTTAGGAATCGGTTCCATGGCAGCTGTGTATCCTTATTTTTAATAAGAAAATGCCCGGCCCGAAATACCTCGTACAGCACACACACGCACGCATATGCTTGCTAGAGCGCATACGCTTAAAACCCGGCCAACATGCCGCTGGGCTAATTAATCGTGTGAATAAAAAAATACGAGAATAAAATTTCAGAGCAATGAAAAATGAAGGATCTTTACAGTACATTCGAATAAATCCGGCTAGCTGAAGAGCGGCGATAATATTAATGGGGTTAAATAAGCTAACATTTAGCTTGATAGAATTGTAATAAATTTGTACAGCCTTGTATTGTTAAAGCCCTGTTTAGATTTTCTCATTCAAGATTGATCGATCCAGGATTTGCTCAATCTATATGGTATTATCCAGATTGGTCGTATCATAAAGTGGACACCTCTTTATTCGATAAACCTCTTTATTCGATAAATTTTGAACGAGGTTTCATAGATTTTTTTCTCCCTATAGTACCTGGGACCTTATACACACGAACGTATCGTCCAATGTAGAACTAATCCATTAAGCGAGTTTTCTCTTCAAAACTTTTTACGGTAATGCATTCAAATGATGGATACCAGGAACCTCAAACTTTAGATAGAGATACTCAACCCATAAAATTTCTAAGGATGTATTAGCTATAGCTAAGCTAAGGCCGATAAAACATCGATTTGGCCTAGATCTGGGCATGAATTCAAAACTTGCTTTACATGAAACGTTCGCCACCAATATTAAGATAAAATGTACCTGACATATAGTATCATATATAATTAGGGATATATGTATATTTCAGAGTAGAATACTTAATTGAAACATACCATTTGATAGTAACAAAGGTCAGCTCAAAATTTACAGTTATTGCCATAGATAAATTAATATAATACCATTAAAGATTGATTGAATTCCAAATGGTATATCTCAATTCAATATTAATCAATTGATTAGATAAATAAGGATCCATGCTTCAGCATCCACTAAACAATAGAGAAAATTCTTATCGGACTCCCCAAGTTTCAAGACCATGGCAGCTGTATATCGAAACCCTTTGAGGTATTTTTTTTCACACTAGTAAGCTTAAGTGGATGTATCTAACTTGAATCAAACATGATCTTTGATCCCTATAATTCTATCCATACAATATAGCTCTCCATACACTCAAAAAATTGAGGTTCATAATTGGACTTAAGAGCTACATATGTCAAATAACCATTAAGTGCTAAGATGTGTGAGTTATAGTATATATGGATAGTTAGAACTCACCTCGTATTAATTGATGGGCTGTGATTCAGACAACCATTTCCACTGAGACATTTGCGGCTGACTGAATATTTCTCAGCCTTATTTTCTTTATCAGTGAGGGGACCGCTATAGAACTAGCAAATTTCTCAAATATTACACTTCAAACCCTTAAATTTTCAATTTAAATATAATGATGTTCTTATTATATATATAAGCTAGTTACAGATCATATATTTTCATTGGCACTCCAAAATCTTTCGCGAATACTTTTACGACTATTAAAGAAGCAATTAATATCTGGATATAGCAAATTAGCGATTACTTTAAAATAAATAAGACTAACAAACAATAAGCATCAACGTTACCGGTATTATAAAAAGGAAAACAGAAAAAGAGACCTTCAAAAAAGAAAAAAGACCTAAATTTCATCAACTCACAAGCTAATAAACCCAAACATCGGGGCTCCGTGCATTGTTTTCAACAGCAAATAAAGTGCAGCTGCTGGTATCGATAGACCTGCAGACAAAATAAAACAATTTTCAATTTTGTTATTACTCAAAAAATTATAAGCTTATATCTCTTATACTTTAAAAACCGTTAAGTACCAGATTCACTTTTTTTATTATTTTTTTCTTCTTTATTTCTATTCTTTTTTTTGTCGTTATATTCTGGATCCACTATAGCATACCTCATTCCAATTTAAGTGTTTCGATTCTCGTTTTGTTCGAATACTTCTTACATTAAAGTTATTCTTGTGGGATTATTAATTTATTTTTCATTCGGTTAAATTATTTAAGGAAAGCCCGGTTGTTTCTTTATTTTTGAGAAAAAAGTATATGGCATCATTATTTCTAAATGAGCGATAGTTCGGGAAGTGGCAATTTAACCAGCCAGGTACAAAACATAAACCTTAACAGAACTCCAACGACTAATTTTAGGAGTAAAAAACCAGGGAAACCTGGTGGTGTTGATGGTAGTGGACATGGAGGTGGTAATGGTGGTAGGAAAACATCACATTTTGGTTGTTTAGGTTGTAAAAAAGCAAAAGTTAAATGCGATGAATTAAAACCGAGTTGTACGAGATGTATAAACCAGCGATTACAATGTGAATATTCAAATGAATGGAGGAAAGCAAGAAGTAGTATAACAAATATGAACAAAAGTACTAATAATAATAATCATCATTATTCAAGAAATACTACTGCAAATACTACAACAATTAGCGAGAGTAAAATTGAAGCGGAGTTGGAATTAAAATTAATGCATTATTGGTGTACTTATACTTGTTATACTATAAGTGTCGATGGATTTCATGATTTATATCACAGAAAATTACCTGAGATTGGGTTGTATCATCGTTATTTATTAGATGCAATTTTCTTATTAACAGCAGCCCATTTAAATTATAATGAACCAAATAAAAAATATCAAGATGCAATTGAAAAATATAAACATAAAACGTTGACAGCTATAAGAAATAGATTAACTGCTGGGGTATCTAAAGAAAATGGTGAAGCTGTTTTTGCAGCAAGTTGTTTATTAGCAATTTTTTCAATGATCTGTGATACTGAAAAAGATTTTACTGGTATAAGTGAAACCTGGATGCCATTATTTCAAGGTGCAAAACAAATTTATCAACAATTACAGTTTTTCACTACTGAGACTTGTTTTGCTGAATTGCATCAATATACTTTATTACACCAATTACCTGATGGTGAACCTTATATGCATAATTATACAAAAATTCTAGAGGCTCTACCAATAGGTCAAGCAGAAATCTATTTTCCAACTATTAGAATGATTTCAAGGTTAGCACATTCTATTATGACCCAAGCTAATAAGAATTGGATGGTCCATATTATTTCAATGATTATGAGATTAAATAAGCCATTTGTTGAATTAGTCGATCAAATGGATCCTGTTGCATTGGTTGTAATGGCCAACTTTTTTCAAACTTTATCATTATTAGATAATAACTGGTTGTTCAAAGAATATTCAAAATTGCATCAACAACGAATTGTAAGAAGTATCCCAATTGAATGGCAGAGTTATCTAATTGATATTCCAATAGCAGCTCCATCGGCTCCATTAGGCCCTAATATAAGTCATCATCCACTTGTGTAATAATCATAACTAACTTTATTTAATGTTTATATATTTATATTTATAGATCCTCCTTTTATATCAGTTACAAACTTTCTAATTAAGGATATCGATGTAATTTCGTTCTAATTCTCCTGCTTTCAAAAAAACATTTCGGAATAACACAAGCAAGCACTTTGACACGTGAAATTTAAATTATTGTCCGCGCATTTGTTAACGCATTAATCATGTTTTTTTTTTTTTCTATTGATAATTTTCTTACACGCAAAACACGACTTGTTTACTAACCATCACCATCTGAAATAGTACTAAAATAAAGATGGATGAGAATAATAAAATCATTCAAAGACTTATAGAAGATACAATCGGATCAATTAAAGAAGCTTCATGGGATGCTATGAAAGATATTTGTAGTGGTGTAGGGTTCTGCCATATTCATTATATTTCCGACGATTTGGAGAATAAAAAAGATAACCATTGGTTTTATCATGATGATCATAACTTGTTTACTTATACAGGTGAATATGAAAGAAGTTCAAGTAAATCAATGAAAAAAAGGTTAGATACTCCAGTTCATTGGGTATTTCAAGGTATTATTAATCAAATATTAGCTAAAAATGACGAAAATGAAGAAGATAACGAGGTTATAAAAGATTTAAAACAAGATGAAAAAGTCTTTTTTGGAAGTATATTAGATCCTGATACTCCAAGTAGAAATCTAGAAGATGAACAAGAGCAAGTTCTTAAGAAAAAAATTAAACAATTTAGAGATGTCGAAAATGGATTGGTTATGCTGATAATGTTAACAATGATTGGTCCTGAAATGGATATTAATAATATTCAATATTCAAATGATAAAACAAAACCTCGAAATTTATACATTAAGGAAAACAGTGTTTGTATAATTGATGAAGATAATTGTCATCGATACTTGCCCTGGATTGTTGGAGAAATCATTCTGAGATATTTGATAATAATCAAACCATTACAACAATTATTATCTAAATATTCAAGCTCATTATCAAGATCAGATAAATATTTAATATCCCACAATAAATCAATAGATAAATACAAAGCTAATTGTGATAAATTGTTGGATATGTTTGAGTATGAAGGTGGGTATGAGTCTTGGAGACAAAATTTTTTGTTCAAAAATAGTGAGAAATTCGATGGGAAATATAAAAAATGGCTAAACAAAACTCAATTACCTGATGATGACCAAATGAAAAAATTTGAACAAAGATTTGAGATGAATAGTGGAATTCATGATTTAAATGTTAAACTTTACATGTTGGAGTTTGCTAGAAGTACTATTCTACCTTTCAAATCACGACAGGAAAAATAATCAATGGTGTTCCCAAAATAATTTTCAAGTACGTGATTTTTTTTTTTTTTTTTTTTTCCCACACACACACACATCTCAACATATTTTTTTTTTTTTTTTCAACACCACATTATTGACAAGTAAACAACTCAACAAACAATGCAAAAGCCCAACTTGATAAATATATTTGTTGTGGCAACTTGCTTGAAAGTTCTACTATTTGTTGCTTATCATTCAACAGATTTTGAAGTTCATAGAAATTGGTTGGCTATAACCAATAATCTACCAATTAATGAATGGTATACAAACAAAATATCACAATGGACCTTAGATTATCCACCATTTTTCGCATGGTTTGAATATTTTATGAGTTTATTTGTTCCGAAAATTGTTAAAGATGATAACTGCTTAACAATTGCAGAGTTGGGGGATTATAGTTGGCCAACTGTAGTCTTTCAAAGAACTACAGTAATACTAACCGAAATTATATTATTTATTTCATTACAATGGTATATTAATAATTCAACAGATAATACTAGTAAAAAAAAACGATTTGCAATTGCAAGTTCATTAGTTTTATCACCAGGGTTATTAATAATTGATCATATACATTTTCAATATAATGGTTTCATGTATGGAATTTTAGTTTTATCAATTGTTGCAGCACAAGAAAATAGATTATTATTATCAGGTACCTTATTTGCCATTTTATTATGTTTTAAACATATTTATTTATACCTAGCACCTGCATATTTTGTTTATTTATTAAGAAATTATATTTTGAAAAATAATAAATTAAATTTTGTTGAAGGGTTGAAATTGGGATTTTCAATAATTGGAATTTTCTTAATAGCATTTGGACCATTTATTTATTATCAACAAATTCCACAAGTTTTATCAAGATTATTTCCATTTTCAAGAGGTTTAACTCATGCATATTGGGCACCTAATGTTTGGGCAATTTATTCATTCTTGGATAGAATTTTGAGTGCATTTTATAAAGTTTCAACATCATCAGTTACTAGAGGTTTAGTTGGTGATGTACAATTTGGTGTATTACCAGATGTTCTACCAAAAGTTACATTTTTTTTAACATTATTTTATCAAATTTTAGCATTAATTCCATTATTTATCTGGCCAAATCATGATCGATTTTTAGCTAGTTTGACACTATGTGGATTTTCAAGTTTTTTGTTTGGTTGGCATGTTCATGAAAAAGCAATCTTATTAGTTATCTTTCCATTTTCATTTTTAGCATTAAAAGATCGAAGAATTTTATCATGTTTTGTACCATTGGTTGTTGCTGGTTATATATCGTTGTTCCCATTAATTTTTACAAGTGGTGAAGCATTAATTAAATTAATGTATACTTTTGTTTGGTTTGTTATGTTTATTTTATCTTTTAATTCTTTAGTTACAGTATCAAGCTTTAAAAAACGAGTATTTTTATTAGATCGAGCTATTTTAATTTATATGGTTGGATTTGCTCCTTTAATATTGTTTACGAGCTTGGTTGATAAGATTGTTCCAAGGTATGAGTTTTTAAAACTCATGTGTATTTCAGTTTATTGTAGTGTTGGAATTATTGGATCATGGGTTGGTTTTTCATGGTTATATTTCTTTGATGATGATTTATGGAATGCAAAGAAATTGAAAATGAAATAATCAAGCTTAAATAAAATAGATGGTTTTTTTTTGTATTTTTAAATAAATAATGATAATAATTAATAAATAGAATATTTTAATACTAGTAATTTCATTTAATGATTTGAGATTTTTCTTCTTTTTATAACTAATTTTGGTTTTTTAGCTGCTTCTTCTCTTTCAATTAATCCACTTAATTGTCGTTTACCCAAATCTTTTCTACATTCATCACAATACCAATCTCCTTTAATATCTTGTTTTAATCCAACACATTTATAATGGAACCATTCAATATTACAATTTTTACCTTCACATGCAATCATTTTACCCAAATATCCATCACCACAATAACAATATGACCCTTCATCATTTGGGTCAAGTTCAGCTTCATCATTATCAATTGATTCTTCTTCTTCATATTCTTCATATTCAGATTCAATTTCATCTTGTTTATTTGATTCATTCTTTTTAGCTTTTTTTGAAGGTTCTGAAACTGAACTTTTTCTCTTTCTTTTCTTTGCAGCACCATTTTCATCTTCACCTGTTTCTTTTGTTTCTACTGGTTCAGGTTTAGAATGAGACTTTGGTGATTTTGATGCTGGTTTTCTGGTGCTTTTATTATCATCTTCTTCTTTGCCTTGTTCTTTTGTTGTAGTATTTCTTGAATTTTTTCTTCTATTTCTTGATTCATCAACTTCATTCATTGAAATATCACCATCATCATCTTTCTCTTCATTCTTTTGTTTTTCTGCACCAGTTTCTTTAGTATTTTTGAAATCTTTACTTGATCTAGAATGACTTTCTTCAGTTGTTTCTAATTTCAAGGGTTTATCTTTAATGCTATTTCTTCGAGTTTTCTTTTTTGGTGATTCTTCTTTTTTTAGTTTTTCAATTGGTAAAGTTTTATCGGTTGAATCATCAGTTCCTGGGGATTTTCTTTTACTTTTTCTAATATTTGATTCTTCCACTTTTGAATCCTCAACTTTCGAATCTTCAATCTTAGGTAACTCTTCAGTTTTAGAAAATTCACCGACTTCTTTCTTTTCATCTGATTCTTTATTCTCTTCATTTGATTCTGCATGATTTTCTGGAAGCTCCTTAACAAAATTATCTCTAGCAGATGAATTGGATTTATGTCGTGTACTTTTTCCAGGTGACAATGAAGATTCTCTGGATTTAACTGGTGACTTACTTGGTGATTTAGGAGCTGATAATTTGGTTGGAGAATTAGGAGTATCAGTTGATAAATTAAAAGCTGTAGATTCGGTAGGTGGTGGTGGGCTTGTCGATTTTGGAGCGCTATCCTTGACAGGTGATTTACTTGGAGATTTTCGTACTTTCTCATTTCCTTCAGGTCCATCAATATTATTCTCACTTGACTCTTGATTAGAAGGTGCGGCTTGATCATGATGCTTTTCTTTTTCTTCTTGTTGCTTCGTATCGACCGATGGTTCAGGGGTATTACCAGCCCCACCATTACCCACATTTTCATTCTTATCAGATTTTCCATCAAATTTTGCTCCAACTGGTTTATCAATAGTTGGAGTAACTAGAGGTGCATCTTTCATTTCTACATCTTCTTCATCTTGATTGGCTTCTGTATTAATAGTACTTGGTTTAGTAACATCTTCAGTTGATTTTTCTGGTTGTTCAGCTTCATCAACTTTTTCGGATACTGCAGTGTTTGTAGTAGATTCTTTTGGTTCAGTGGATTCTTGTGGTTGGTTAGAATCGGTGAAATCATTTTGTTTAGTTGAACTAGTATCCTCATTTACACTGGATCGTTCTGGTATTGCTGATGAGTCTGTCGGCTTGATACCTTGAGTACCATTGTTTGAAGAGTTGGTATCAGTTTCAATAGTATGTTCTGGCTGCTTGGTTGAGTCATCTAGCTGTTTACCTTGCTTTGGAGATGGATCTGATGCGTTAGTGGTCTCGCTCGCTTTTGCTGTACTTTCTGATGCCTCATTATCAGTTTTTGTAGCAGTTGCATCATTGGATCCATTTTTTTGGCCAATACCGTAATTTTCGTGGGGATTTTCAGCATTATCTTTGGTAGTACCTTCAGGTTGAGTTGATCCAGTTGGTACTGTATTACCTTGATTATTATCATCACTTAATAAACCAACATTAGAAGTAGCTGTGTCATTATTTACCAAAGTTGAATTGCCATTTTTTTCTTTAGCATCATTTGACGTATTCATAATACTATCTAGATTCATTGGATCTTTTCTACTAGGTGACTCTTCTTTATTTCTTTTCTCAATTTCTTCTTCTTTTTTCTTCTTTTCTTCCTCTTCTTTCTTCTTTTTTTCTGTTTCTTCTTCTCCATTAGTAGTATCATCAGTCTTATCGTTATTATTCTTGTCTTCGTTAGGTTTATCATTATCATCATTATTATTGCCATTATTTTGACCACTCCCACTCCCACTCCCAGTTCCTGTACTTCCATTGTTCTCCTTTGTAGATTCTTTATCATCATTTCTTTCATTACTTGAGTTATTAGCTTGATTAGGTTCATTACTTTTAATATTAGTTTGTTGAGGTTGATCTGATTGTGTTGCTAGACTGTCGCCAATAGTTTTTGCAGTTGCACTTTTAGCTGTATCTGCAACTGCACTTGTAATTCCAATTTCGGTTGTAGGAGCTTGTTTTGTTAATTCAGTACCATTAGTACTATTGATTCCATTAGTATTAGTTTTAGTACTTGGCTCAGGTTCAGCTGATTTATTACCTGGAGGTGTAGCTGATTTCTTAGTTGATGAAGCCCGTCGATTCTTCTTCTGACTTTGTTCCAATTTAGCACTACTAATAATTGCTCCGATTTTCTTATTAGTAGTAAGAAATTTGCCCATCCATTCAATACCTCTCAAAACTTCTTCGTTATCATCATCTTCAACAAATTCTTTCAAATCCTTGATACCATCAACTTCCAACAACTTTTCATTAAAGTTCAAAACATTCTCTTCTAGTTCTTTAACTCTTGATTCCCCCAATCTATTTTTGTAATCTTCTATTAATTTCTCGACATTTCTTACAGCTTGATTTGATTCTTCAATAGTATTCGATCTTAATAATAACACCTCTTTCTTTTGTTTTGAAATTGTATTTCTAATTGGTTCAATTTTATTTAAAATTTGTAAATTTCTTTCCAATGAATTTGATGTGTTTACTGCTCTTTGATCTAAACTTTGAATATATTTCATTGACCTTTTAACGTCGATTAGTAGCTCATCTGCAGCTGCCTGCATTTTTGTTGTTGTTGCGCTTTCTTCTTTTTCAAGTATTATTAGAGATGTTGCGTCTTTAGTCGCCGTACTTGATTAAAATTGGTAACACTAATGATACGAGTATATCAAATTAGTCAATGAAGTTTGTCGCGTCAATTAAAGTAAAGATTGAGAGTTTGAAAGGAATAAAATATTAATAATGATATCTATATTGTTATCGTAATTATGAAGTGCGTATGAGGTTGAGGTGATCAATGTGTGGTGATGGAATTTTATTAAAGTTACTGTTACTGGGGTGAATCTAGAAAATAATTTCGGATTGAACTTGAACTTGAACTTGAGCTTGGGATTGGGATTGGGATCGGGTCGGGGTGTGACGTGATGTGTGGAGTAGAAAATTTATACAACCTGGCAAGGTTTATTTTGATTTTTCACGCCTTGTGGCTGAACTTTTTACTCTCTATAGCTATATATAGTATCAAAAACAACGCAGTAGACCAGTATTACTAGCACCATGCATTAAATTGGACTGAAGTGAAGCGTGCTAGGGTTGAACTAATTTAGCATCCGATTCATTATAAAGTATAGTATTAATAGTAAACTATGGGTGGAGCAAAAAGATTGGGCATAATTCATTCATTTCTATCACAGAAGGTATCTCAACTGAACTTGGTATACAGTGAAGAAAGGGATTGGTGTTTTTAGTGGCATTAAAAGGGTTCAAAAAAGTACAAGAATGAAATGGCATTAATTGGATACTCAGCTTACAGGTTCTTACGGTTGATTTCTAACTTTATAAATGTAGAGTTGCTTGATTACTTGCTTATAAAACTTTTTGGAAGTCTAATCGATAAATTTTAATGAAAGGTCTGTTCTAAATTATAGCTCATTAAAACTACAGAAATTCAAGTACTAGAACGGCTTGTCACAAAAAAATTTCCAATCTGGTTAGTGTGATATAAATGCGGGTGTGTTTTCAATTGCAATATTGATATCACATACCACTATAGCTTTAGACTATATGAGATTTTCAAGTGCATGAAAGTATCGATCAAGTGCCTTTATAATACATCATATATGACTTGGTTATTATTATTGTGTGTAATTATAGAAATATTTGATTAAATAGCGGCAGCACAGTCAAGCTATCTTACAGAATAGATACTATTTCAACCATTTCAAAGCTAATTCTCAGATTTTAGGTAACGGTTAAATTTACAATTAGATGATACTAAATTTGGTAAATTCATAAGGTGAGCCTACAATGGCGGTCGTGGAATCACCCAATGGGCTAAACATCTTATCGTGATCTAATCATGATCAGCTCAATGACCACTATGTAAAAATTTCAAGTGTAAACTTGTGTGCCACTACATAAAACAAATATAAACTTTGTAAAACTAAACACAACTATCGCTTTGATCATCTGTGCCTGTCGTTCAAATAGTGATTATTAGTTTGCTATAAGCGGTCAATGATCAGACAAAATTTCGAACTACATATATATATTGATGTTGGTATATGATTCTGTTCTAAAAATCCTATACAAATCTCAAAAATTTTAGGTTAAATTTCTACTCAGTTAACATAAAGCGCACATGTGTGAGAGATTGTGATAACCTGTTCTATGTAAAAGGCCTTGAGATTCACCAAATTGGCAAGACTTTACTCCTTAGCTGAATAACTCCACAATTAATAGGTCCGAATACTTCAACTCTATAAATAAACCTGATTCTAACTACTATCATTTCAGTGAAAAGTTGCAGAAGTTCGTTCACTGATTTTGAACCATGCATGGATAATCATCATGATTTATGGTAGTTATTGCAATCGTTCCGGTATATTACCATGGCACATAAAGCTTTTGTGATTCTTTTTTTTTTTTTTTTTTTTTTTTTTTTGATATAATTTAAGCGAGATTATTC
>JAKTSB010000124.1:0-58213 GCA_030579975.1 Blastobotrys buckinghamii (nom. inval.)
CTTGAAGACCCACCGTTTTCAGCCCAAACTGTTTCTTCTACAATTGTTCAATTGATCGATTGATGAGTATTAGAGCCAGGATGCTAGGAGGAAATTGATCGGGTCTTTTTCCCCATCTTTCTATAAAAATTTTTTTTTGAAATTTTCAGTTTTTTGGTATATATACGGGCTCCAAAACCCATTTGTCGTTAAAAACTGGTTAACATCTCCCGGTAGCTCAATTGGCTAGAGCGCAAGACTGTAATGTGATCAGTAAATCTTGAGGTTGGGTGTTCGATTCACCCCCGGGAGATAACTCCTGAGCTTTGGAATACCAAAGCATTCAACCAAATTTTTTTATTCAAGTTTTTGATTTTTTTGACAGGTTGTTTAGGAAGCTGGGGGGAGGAAGAGTATTTATAGTTTTTTTTTTTTTTACCTCAGTGCTTAAGAGAAAGAGAGTGTTATAATTTTTTGTTGTTGTTGTGCTGCAGCCATGGCGTCGGTCGCCTTTGTTTGAAAAATTAAAGTTTAAGCTGTGGTTACTTAATTACCACTAAAGGTAATTCTTTTGGATACATATGGATGTACCAAACAGTACCAACAAATAATTAATTAAATGTGTTAAACCTTAAATTTTTTTTTTGAAATTTGGCTAGATTTGGATAGAGGGGTTTCCAATATAATGGGTCAAAAGTTGCAGCAGGTATAGCTTCACGTCCATCTGGATCCTGGATCCTGTGCTAGCTGTGTTGGATCGACCAAAAAAAAAAAAAAAAAAAAAATAAGAAAAGTGGTTGCAATGGTAGAATGAATGTACATCCGGTAAATCTTGGTGATAATTGTAGAGCGGGTTTTCAGGTTTTCGATAAGTTCTGATTTAAGCGGGATGATTACTTTCGTGAGTGTACATACAAGGCTTTTAACCATTTACAGTCAGATTTTACTATGCTTAGAAAAAAGTTGGTTATCTCTACATTAATTTATAATGTTACATACTAGTATCAGTGAACTCAAATTTTCGAAATATTATTGTAATTTTTTTTTTGTATAAATAAATATGTTCAATGTGTGTGTATTATATAAAAGTTTTAATAAATTAACATGATGTGCTTTTCTTGTTTTAATGATTGGTATAGCCTCTCTCTTTTTTTTTTTTTTTTTTTCTAATTACTCCTTCCCATCTCTTTTATTTTTAGCATCCAACCAATCTTTTGAAATCTTGTCAGTACCAGGATAATCAACTTCATTCCCATCCCTAACAAACATTACAAAATCTCCATCTTTATACTTTTGATCTTTCAAAACTTGACCTTCTTGAGGTCTTGAACCCAAATATTTATGTTTAACTACTGCCATTTTACTTAAAATAGCAGGATGCCATTGAACCATATGGGTTAAACTAGCCTCAACATGACCATTATATCCAGAAAAGCCTTGAAATCCTGGGTAAGAACGATGTAAAGGATCAGACCAATACCCCATCATAACTTTACCATATAATTCATCATTAGTAATTAAAAAAGATGCAGTTGACATTCCACGATCATTTTGAGTAATAATAAATTTAATATTACTTGCTGGTACTCTTTTATAGGTATGAATAATAGATTCTGGTGGTAAAATTGGAGTATCTCTAATCATTTTTTTATTCAAATTTTCAGGTGTTAATAATTGTTCAGTAATATCAAAAGAATGATCCATAATAATAGCATCTTGGTCCAACCACCAAATCCAATCACATCCTTTAAATGCAAACATGGCTTCTCTGACCATCAAAACTTTGGCGAATTCTACTGATTCAGCATCATTGATATTTGCTGCAAAATCTTTCAAATATCTTGCATATAATCCATACCCATGTCGTTTTGCATAACTTAACCGATCTTGTAATACATTTTCTAAATAATCTTGAGAAAATGAATCATCCAATCCTAAAACCATTACAATTTTTGGAGTTTGTGCTCCTGTATATATAATAGAATGTCGATTAGATTTGACTGTTTTTTCATTATTAATTTTAAACCACCCACCTGATCGATATTCTGCCAAATCTTTCAAATCCGGGTATATATATGGTGTCTTTGATAATGACACTGTATCGGCATTAGCTCGAACTCCTCCTTTATAGTATACTTTATTTCCAAATATTGGTTGAGGTTTGGTATATAACATTGCAAATAGTGAGAATATACCTATAATAGCCAAAACATATTTGAAAATTAGTTTTTTTGTACTTGATGCTGATGAATGTAAATTTGATTTTGAACTGGAGCCTTTCGACTTGTCCAAGTAACTCTCCTGCATTGTCTTAATGCTAATGCTGAATTGTGGTGGTGGATCTAAGAAGTGTAGAATATGCTGTTAATAAAGATGATGTGAAAAGAAGAAAAAAAAAAAATATTCCAAGAAAAAGTAAAATTTACAAATCCAATTTTTTTTTTCTCTCTCTTCTTTTGATGATAAAGGGAAAAAGTTTAAAGGTGAATCAATCTTATTAAGGGTGGCCTATTATAGATAGGATTTAGATACCAACTAATAACAGAACTTTAAATAATGCTTCCTCAAAAATGTTATAGGTTACTAAATTAACAATAATTTTCACAGCCGTTTCTTCGCCTATATTTCTAAAGTAGATCAATTTCAATAGTTCTACTTTCTATCGATCACCTCTTTCGCGTTTCGTGGTTAGTTATGATGCTGAAA
This sequence comes from Blastobotrys buckinghamii (nom. inval.), assembly GCA_030579975.1. Classification (NCBI taxonomy): domain Eukaryota; kingdom Fungi; phylum Ascomycota; class Dipodascomycetes; order Dipodascales; family Trichomonascaceae; genus Blastobotrys; species Blastobotrys buckinghamii (nom. inval.). The sequence continues at coordinate 2,686 of JAKTSB010000124.1, forward strand.
ACAAAAAAAAAAAATATATAATATATAAAATTAGACCTTGTTCATGAATAAAGCTTGTTGTTTGATGCGGTGAGTCCCGCCACGCATATTAGCTGCACAGTATGGGCATGAATGGCGCAAACTTAGAATGGAAAAACTCATCGTGTTTGATCCTTTGGAACCTCGAAAGCGCCAGAAAGATGATGACATGTCACCGCGCTCGCCTCTCACTACCTGGTAAATTTTCAATGCTCTGCGGCATCTATCACAATCACTAATCAGCTTTTTTCAAATTTAAGCTCAACTGTTACCACGCTAGAGTTATTACAATAGAAAAATATACCAAAACATTATACAAACTTATTATAAACTACACTTAAGTCAATTGGGAAAAAAAATATAAATAGTAAATAATAATTAATAAAATACAAACACTATTTAGCATCTTTCATTTCAACATCTTCATCTTTCTTCTCAACTTGTTTACTAGCTTTATCATCTTTCTTTTCTACTTTATCATTTTTTTTTTCTTCCTTTTTTTCTTCTTTTTTACCATCAGCTTTTGTATCCTTTTTATCATCTTTTTTCTTATCATCATCACCACCATCATCATCATCATAATCTGAATCTTCTTGAATTTTTCGTTGTGGAGCTTCAATAACTTCATCTTTGTTACTCTTTTCTTTCTTCTTTTCAGGTTCGGATGTTTTAGAAACAGTTGATGGGGTGCTAACAGATGAATCTTTAGTTATACTAGAACCATTATTCTCTTTAGCAGATTTCTCTTCACTAGAAGCATTTAAATTATCTTTTGCTTCAGACGTAGCTGGTCTTTTAATATCAGTTTTTTCTTCATCAAAATTTCCAGCACGTTTTTGACCGGCTTCTGGTTCTTTGTTACTAATGTCACTAACTGGTGCAGCTGGTGGTAAAGATGATCGTTTTTTTAGAGATTCTGCTGGCGAATTAGATCTTGCTTCACTAGCAGCTACTGGAGCTGTTGCAGGAGCTGGTGGTGTTGAATTGCTAGCAGTAGTAGTGGTAGTATTAACAACTGGTTTAACAGGCTCTGGTTGTGGAGTTGAACTAGATGCTGGAGCTGGAGCTGGAGCTGGAGTAACCGATGCTCTTGTAGCATTTGCTAAAGGTGGTAAAGTTGTACCAATACTAGCTTCAGTTGAAGGAGTTGGTGTAGCAACCGGTGGGACACTAGTAGCAGCAGTAGTGTTAGAAGGTGGTGGTTGTGTAGTAGCTTGAGATTGTGAGTGAGGTGGTGCTGGTGGTACTTGAGGAGTTGAAGCAACTTGAGGTTGAGGTGTAGCCCTATTTGATGGTGGACCAGTATGATTATTATTAATAGGTGGTAAAGGTTGAGGATTAGCAGGAGTACCTTGAGTACCTTGAGATTGTTGATGTAGTGAAGTAGTTGGTGCAACGGGTGAAGCTTGTTTTGGTTGTGGTGTAGATTTTATACTACTGTGGCCATTGTGATGAGCCGGAGGTGCGGCTTGCTGCTGCTGTTGTTGCTGTGGTAGTTGCTGGGGAGGAGCTGGAGATGTGGCTTGTTGTTGTGGTTGATGAGCTTGAGGTGGAGGTGGAGGTGGTAATTGTTGTTGTTGAGGAGGAGGTTGCTGTGGTTGAGGAGTTGATTGTTGTGAATGATTAATTTGTGGTGGTACCAACTGATGTTGTTGTTGTTGATGATGAGGTGGTGGTGGTGGTGGTGGTGGTGCTTGCTGATGTTGTAACTGAGGCTGTGGCTGGGTACTTGGAGGAGGTGGGAGCTGTTGATTTTGTTGACCATGTGGAGATGATGTTCTTAAAGGTGGAATGGTGTTTTGCTGTTGTTGTTGCTGAGTTGGTGGTTGAGGAGGTTGACTTTGTGATGGTTGATTCATAATACTTTGTAAACCTGGTTGTTGTTGTTGTGGTTGAGAACCTTGTTGTGCAGGTGCTAACTGTAAATGTTGAGGAGGTTGGTTAGTAATTCCTGGATGATTTTGAGCTTGAGGGGGTTGTGGTAATTGAGATTGAGGTGGACCTTGAGGTTGTGCTTGATGAGATGGTGGACCTTGTTGCTGAGGAGGAGCTTGTTGTTGTTGTTGTTGTGGTGGTGGTGGTGGTTGCTGTTGCTGTTGTTGTTGTTGTTGAGGATCCCAAATAGCACTTGGAGGACCTGGTTGACTATATTGAGTTGGATTAACATCTTGAGGACTTGGAGCAGGTTGAGCAGTACCACCATTAACACCACTTCTTAATTGTTCTAATCTTTGAGTGATATGTGGATTACCAGGATCTAATTCAGCAGCTCTGGTATAAGCATCCAAAGCATCTGCAACTTGATTATTACAAGATTCATAAAGTGTACCCAAATCATACCATACTTCACTAATATAAGGATTCAATCGAATAGCTCTTGAATAAGCATCTAATGCATCCCTATATTGATTTAATTGATAATATAATACACCAATAGAACACCAGAAAGTTGGATTTCGAGATTCTCGATAAACAGCTTGTTGGTAAGCTTCAAAAGCTTTATTATATTTCTGTTGAGCCATATAACATCTACCCAATAAATACCATGATTGAGCATCTTGAGCATCTGCTTCCAAAGATTTTGTCAAATAAGTAATTGCAACATCTTGATTTGCAAACGAAGAATTTGTTTGATGATGTAACCACCCCAATTGTTGCAAAACTTTTGCATGCTGTGGATTATCTAACAATACCCTTTCATATGCTTCTTTGGCTAAAGTCCATTCTTTTTGCTGTTCATGAACATGACCAATTTGAAACCAAATATCAACTTCTGTTAAAGGTTTTGGAGGATTTTGTAAAATATATTTGAAACATTCCAAACTTTGATTATATTTACATTGTTGTTTGTATATAATCCCCAATCTAAAATAAATTTCATTTGCTTTATCAAAATTATGATCCATTTCCATAACTTGACTAAAAGCTTCTTCAGCATATTCTAATGAACCATATCTATCATATAAAATACCAATACCATACCATAATTTTGGATCTTTTGGATCCCTCAAATGATATAGTGCTTGTTGATAAGCACTATAAGCTTTTTGTAAATTATCCATCATTAAATAACAATGACCTAAAGCACCCCAAGTATCACCATTTTCATTATTCATACTTAAAATAGTGTTATAATAATCAATAGCTTTTGGAAACATTTCTTTAGTTCGATAAATATTTGCTATACTAGTTAAAGCTGGAACAGAATAAGCATTATGCTTTAAAGAATTATCATAAGCAGTAATTGCCAAATCTTGCTGATTCATTAATTCTGCAACTTTACCAACTGAATACCAAATGTCAGAGTTTGATTGTTCCAATTTGAATAAAGCTTCTGCTGCAGGTCCTTGAGCTGCTGCAGCGGCAGCAGCCTGTTGTTGTTGTTGTTGATACTGTTGTTGAGCCGCTGATGGACCACCAGCTGGTGTACCCGGTTGAGGTGGAGGTCCATTGGCTTGTTGCGATTGACCTTGTTGAGACTGTGATGGAGGACCTGGAGGAGGAGGACCACCTTGTCGTAATTGCTGTTGTTGTTGTTGTTGTTGTTGTTGTTGTTGCAGCGCGTTACCATTCTGTGTCATTTCAACTTGACCATTTGGTGGACGTGGAGGCATTCCGGCGACTAATTGCGGCTGTGACATTTTTTTGTTAATGTTGATATTAAATGTCTATTAAGCGCCAGCAAAACTTTGTCTAGTGTAACCAAAACGGTGTCCCTTTGTTACAAATACTCTAAACTGTATTACTTTAAGAAAAAGGTTAGTATTTCAACGACGTTTATAAAATTAGTAGGACAATCGTGTTGTCGGTTATATATTCCAGAAAAATTGTCGAATGGTTGATTATCAATAGACGTAGTAAAAAAAAAAAAAAAAAGTTTTGTTCCCAAGTTTTTTTTAAAAAAAAAAAAAAAAAAAAAAAAAAAAAAAAAAAAAGGGGGGGGAGAGAAAAGAAGGAAAAGAAAAAAAGAAGGTTGAAATACTTAAAATGGAGAGTGGCAAAATTTTGTACAAATTTGCAATGCCAATAACCGGCACGGTGAAAGTTTATTAAAAAAATTTTGGGGGGAAAAAAAATTCTAAAAAATGATTCTAAAGAAAGGAAAAAATTATGTGCATATAATATTATATTATTGTGTCTAACGCAGAAGGAAAAAGAAAATAATAGGATGGAAAATTAAGGTGGTGGGACCAAAACGGACAGAAAAACCATCACAATTGATTTGAAAGAATTAAAAAAAATTTAATAAAAATAAATAAAATATTGTTCTGATAATTGAGTGAAAACAAACCTTGGAAATGCATTATTATATTAATGCATTTATTCATTACTTAAATTAATCATTGCAAAACCTTTCGCTTGAAAAATTATAAAAAGTATCAATATTATGATGGAAATTTAAAGCACAAAATAAAATAATCATTGTAATAATATCGTTATATTAAATCTATGTTATGCAAAAAGCAAATATAATAATACGACGACGGTTGTGTTCTATGAGTTCATCATTTTTAACGATTGTAGCGCGTAACAGTGCATTGGGATATTCGGAGCTAAGCTTCCAAGCGCTGGTGCATGCTGAATCCATAGATTTCGATTGATTTTGATTGATTGATTGATTGATTGACATCCTCTCCAAATTTTTATCGACTGACTCCCTTAAGCTTATAAGTCTATTATAATTAATAAACTAGTGCTGGCCTTGCTAACCCGTTAAGATTTACTACCGCTTGAGCATCTTAGATCCTCAAGCTGGTACCGGAATTAGAGATCGGGGTATTCTGATTTTAATATGGATGGGTAATTGGGATACATCTTGCTGAGAATCAACGGTTCTGCTATAAAAATTTATCTTCTCTTATAGCTATAGTTGTACATGTACCACTGTGCTGACCGCGTTTTCATTATATATTTTAGCCTGAATGGATTTGTATGCATGCACCAGGCATCTTTACTTCAAATTCCTTCTGTTATGATAGAAAAAATGCTCGTATTTACAGTAAATTATTTAGAGATTGGTTAATCATAAATAAATTAAATTCATACTAATCTACTGCAATGATTTTATCCGATATATGTCTGGTACAAATGGTAATTGTAGTCATGGCGGCTAACCCTGGCTAGTTAGCTGGTTATAATATATAGGTTTTATGGTTGTGGGATGCGACATTTCTCAACATGAAGATGTTTTAGTCCAATCAAATTGGTTCCTGAAATTCTTTTTTCAATTATCAGTGTATTGCGCCCAAAGCTTGCTTTGTACTAGCACTGCAAAGAATAATGACTCGATAAGTGTCCCTGAATTCTATATATATCTATAGAGGTTTTGGTTCGATGAGCCTGTATCCTGAAAAGTACAATTAAGTAATAAACTGTACCACTGGTATTAGAACCACATTGCAATGGCCATAATTAAGCTATATATATCCAACATACGTATATCGATTGTATAACCTAAGCTTAAGTTGATATAAATGATCTCAATAATACGATCCAGGATCATAGAAAAATTCTTTACAGCCTATATATAGCTATATATAGGAGGACCATCGAAGAACAAATCGGATCGTTAGCACAAGCAATGCAACTACAGCTGTTGATCAATCGTGGTTCCTATACCAGGAATAATATTTTAATTAATAAAATTTTAATTTAATTATAAGGTAGCATTAATTATAATGTATACCTGAGTTGGCATCGATTCGCCAAAACATTGTAAACTACTGTATCCCTGATTCTTTTCACACCCGTAGACTAAATGAGTTATCTATGTATACAAGTATTGGCACTTAATTACCGGGCTTGCTCTCACTTGGATGGAGTTTTAGAAATTATGCCCTGAATTTCTCAAAATTTTCAAATGATTCAAATAACAATATTATAGGCCATCTATAACAGTTAAGCTGCCACTATTATGCATAGAACCATGCTCGCAGTTCTGTAGCTTATAAGATCTTAATAAAATGAATAAATCCCTGGGATTTTATTTTATAAATAAGGATCAATTTGAGGTTGTTGTTTTTGCACTTTTGCATTGGCAATACGAAATTACCTTATCTTCGATATATAATTAGTAACACATTTTTTAATCGCACTCACAATTAGCATCTGCATCCAAAGAACTGCAGTGTGTGAATGATAAAAAATTTTAAACTTAATTGAAATATTGAAAGGTCGACATAATAAAACGACCCTGTGTCATCGGTCTCAAACTTTATTCATTCAGAAGGTAATATCTACGATCTTTAAAGTCAAGATTAAGAATACATATCACATTAGTTGCATACACCCAGCTAAGTTATAATGTATTCTACCCACAACAAGATATATATTATAACAATCTTTCAAATAAATAAAATATTCATAGTTGCATAATTTGAACTATTAACTGCCATAAATATATATCCAATATATAGACCTGTCACCACATTGTGCTTGAGTATGAAAATTTAGAATCTGATCACCCGAGAGAATCTTTGACAAAGCAGAAAGTTTGTATCATGTTCGCCGCTACAATAGGTTAGCTTCAATAAACTATTATTTGAGTTTAAACTTTACAGACCTAAACAGATCAACTTTCTACTAAGATTGGAATATCAAGGCCTACATCACTATATATATATATAGATATATTCATATCCGATTGTCATCGATAAAGTGAACAAAACCTTAAATTATAAAAATAGATGAATTTGGCGCTATAACGCTGTGCCATGATCCTCAAATAAAACTTCTCACATTAAACTTTAAAATTATCTGATTATTTTAGGCACCAAACCAATTTTTTTAGCACTAAAATATTCATATAAGCACTTTTAAGCTGTAATATAAACCAACGCTCAAGGCAGGTATTCGAACTTAAATTCAATAGAACTTTATCTATTCAGCTTTAGGAAGGCCTGAATTTATTATAAGTAAATACCGCTGTTTTTGAAACCCAACTTGATATATATATATTCGTTGTATGTGCTGTATTAATTGTTAGCCTGCTGCCAGATTAATTCTTATTATCTATTGGGCTAGCTATTGTGGTCTTAACATGAGACGGAACAAATGGATATTCAGTACCCTATAATTATATAATAGAAGGATAATTACTTAAGTATACTATAGGATACATCTCAAGATTCAAATTAATTAATATTCACTATAATAGCATACAATGATAGGACTTGAAGTATACTGTACCATTTAACACTGTATTATAAACCGTTTTTATAAAGCTCCAGCTTACCGGGTTATAATAAATACATTATTTAGACCATTAAAATCTTGTAACTATAAGCTAATTCAAGAACCCCATTAAGTATAATCACCAGCCGTAATATTATTTTTAGCTAATTCTAGTATATATATAGTGTTGAGTCCCAGGTACAGGTTTATTCTTTTATTTAGTCATGTATTATCATCTTAGTCTAAGTAAGAGGTATTATCTGCTTTATTTATTACCATTTAGTCTACAAATACATGATAACGACTATCATTATAATAATTACATATTATTGTGCTGACCTTTTAATGCAGGGGTTAAGGAAAACAGACTAATATAGATCCTTTAGCAGTTCTATACTTTGGTATTAATAAAGAGGACCAGGGGTTTCTATCTTTAACATTATCATATATATAGCCATATGCATTCATCGATGAATGAATAGAGGTTTCAGTAACCTGACATTGATGCGAAAATCTCAAGCCTAGTTTTAAAACTTCAGTAGTTAAATTTGTTATCAATGATCCCTAATTTGCTCTTAAGCTTCGAATTCTATTTAAGGAGGATCTTCAAGTTTCAGGATTTTCCCAACTTACTATAGTAAGCTTGGTAAAGTAAGTCACTGCTCATTTTTAAGCAGGACTACTGAACTGATCATTATACGGCTAAAACATGGATCGTATTTTTTCACTGCAGGTCAAAAATTTTCTGTATTCTACAATCAATTTTATTCGTGCACTATATCATGATGTATAGTGGCATAAAAGTACAACGTGGCAGATTGACCATACCACGGATGAAGTTTTCCTGCCGGCAAAATTTGCTGCTGATGAATGAATAATTTTGTACCTGAAAAAGAGATATGGGCAATAAACGAAAACCGGGTTTAAGCGGGTCTCATCAACTTAAGGAGTAATTAATGCCTGTTGCAGCAAAAGCATGGTAGTAAAGAGGGGAGTACATAAATTTAGCGTGTGATAATTCGCATTTTAATCTTGCTCGGCTCTCAATGACTTTTTTAACTGTGATGATAAATCAGTTGGTAAAGCCATCCATCAGACGTAAAGCGTATTCTGTAATGAAAAAGCTTTTTCAAATATTCAAACTCTTTGAAAAGAAAACCTGTTGGTAACTTGTTCGTTAGGTTTTAGATCAAATCAAACCTCACGGTTGTAATATCTAACTACAATTTGTTAACATTCTGCTATCCCTAATTAAGCTATAGCTCAGCTGAACTATTAATTTTACTAAATTTTTTTTTTTATCTTCCGAGATTTGATTAGTGTCAAATTCGCGTTGATGGCTTTTAAAATTGAATCCCTAACCACAAGACTACATCAGTATATATATATATATACATATGGTAATAAACTAATATTAATTATAATTTAATGGCCGATTAGAAACTATTTCCAAAAGCCTTGCATCTCATGATAATAATTGTGCTGTAGAATAAAATGGCTCTAAAATAGTTAAATCTCCATGTCACGGGAAACTTCAGTCTAATGATTTGTCAAATTTTTAGTTCGAATCGAGTTTTCAAAGTACGCTATAGTATACTCTTTCACTGATTCATGTTACCGCTGAGACTGTTCATGATTGCAATTATAGCTCGTAGGATGTCACATCAAGCTAGCTAAAAATTTGGTGCATATTCTTCAAGATTTTTCAAGCTAAAAATTCAATCTTAGTAAGTATTCTAGTTATTAAAACGGTATTTGCAATTGTAGGGCCAATTGATCCAGCCTAGGCCCGTATGTTATATATATAGCTATAGTGCTAGAAAAATTTAATAATCGCATATATAAATTGGGTTAACATCAAGTCGAACTATCAATTAATAATGTCTTAAGAATCCAAAAACTTCGAGCTTATCAATTATAGTTTGTATCTGAAAATTTTTATTCAGTCCAACTAATTGTGAATACTAGAGGATTTTACGCCTATGGGCTCAAATATATATTTACACATTGAACTAGGCAAAATACTGTTTCGAAGTGTTCTTATACCCATTGATAAACTTCTATAGTCATTTCTGCCCAGTATTGCCCATAAATAATATTTTGTTATTCAAAACAAACATGAAGATCATGGTAAAACCATCTAAACTAGTGGTTAGGGGATACTGTGACTTTCACATACAGCCATGCATGATTTCAAACCCTCCCTTCAAGTACCAGTGGTATCATAGCATAGCAAGGCCAATTTATTTGAAAAGAGTGCCGAATTTTACAAGTCTAAAGAACAGCATCATTTTCTCTCTTCGACGAAATAGGGGTTTTTTTGAATCTGGACAAAAATTATGATTGGACCAAAGCCTGCATGAAATGATGAGGTTTGATTGGTACCTGGTAATTTTCCCTTTAGTGCCGCTTAATGCCTCAGTCTTTTTTAATTTTGCAATTTAAGGTACAGGGTACGGCTGTGCATCAGCAAATTTTGAGTACCTGTTCTGGTACTTAAATTTAGGAAAAAGCGTTGAGGCTGGATCTCCTATAGGAGATCTGGAAGCTTATGAGCTTAAAATATCCGATAAAAGCTTAAGAAACTGAAATTTTTGGCGGGCTCCGATATGTACAAGCTTGTACATATTTTGAAGCATAGAATATAGCTTGGTAGTGATAGATCCATATCTGGCCATAATGAGAAGGAACAATCTTAACAGTATATGTAATGTCCAAATTTGCAGCTTTTCAACGTCCAATTAGTAAACTGTCGGTGGCCCCCAGATATTTAGAAACTCAAGAAAAGGCATGCACTTTCATATTGAAAAAAAATCTGACACTCATAGATGAGCATATTTTATACAAGTTTACAACTCAAGGTCTCAGCCGAAAGCAGAATTTACTGACATTTGTAGACAAAAAAGTCGTTTTAAAGGTAAACAATTTACATCCGGATATATAATACTTTTTTTTTTAGTTTTAAGACTTTAATCAAGTTTGAAGTTGTGAGGTGCATTAAACATGCTCTGGGCTCGTCGTTAAAACCCTAACTATTGTACCGGCCATGGTGCACCGACAATTTCATAACTGCAAATCTGGATATTATTAATTTATTTTAGATAATTCTGATGAGAAGATTTTGAGTCTCAGGATACCTCAGGCTTTACAGTAATTCTGGATTGATGTAACTCTGGGTAATGGTGATTATTCATCTTCCATCCATTGCAAATTCAATTATCAAATAAATTTGCTATGTAATGATTTATCTCATCTAGCTGAGTATATTGCTCTAAAAATTCAATTCAGCTTCTTACACCTGCATCACCGTACTATATATACACTAGTCAATGTACACCAAAATACTACAAATAGTTTAAAGTATAACCAAGTTCATAAAAAAATGTTCATTAAAATATATATACAAAACTAAAAATACACACATAATTTTTACAACTCTTTATTACCTCTAGCTAATAAATGAGGAGCCACTTCTTCTAACCATTTCACCTGAATAGGTGCAACACATCTAGCATAAGCTTTAGTAGTATAAACATATTCAACATACATAATGCCTTCTTGCTTGGTACCAAAAATCATAGAACTTGGATGAATATTTAAATCTTGTTGATGCATTGTAGTTTTAAAAGTTCTATCATGCATACCTAGAGCAGTGTTTTCAACATACCCCTTTAAAAATACTTTAATAATATCTTCAGCATCGAATTTTGTTGCATCTTCTTCTTCGAATTTTGTAGGATCAACTTTCATATATCTACATAATTGTTTTCTAACCAATTCAACATTTTTCATCCCCTTTGGATTAATACCTAAACTTTTACACCATTCTCTTCGTTCATTTTTATCCATTGGTAATAATCGATATTGTTGTAATAATTCTTTCAACATAATAATATCACCATAAACTTTACCATTTGGGAATAATGCATGTCGTTTTTCATTAACTTGATCCCTTAAATCTGGATGCGGATTTACTAATAAATCCTCAACACTTATACAAGATACAATATCAATCACACGATATAATAATTCTAATGAATGATTTGAACCATGAATTAAGACTGCAGCTAATTGTGGTGCAACTGGTAATAAAGCCATTTGATGACCTAATTTCGAAATTTTCCCTTCATCATCTAATGCTTTTAAACTATATAATTTCAATAAAGCAGATTTAATTGATGTTTTTTTTGGCATTTGAACCCAATCAAATTTTAAAACATCATTAACACCTGCTTTTTTTAATAATAGAATAGTACTTGATAAATCAGTTCTTAAAATTTCAGGTTCAGTTTGTTTTGATAATTCTTGATAAGTAGATTCAGTATATAATCGAAAGCATTTCCCTGGAGCTTCACGACCTGCTCGACCCATTCTTTGAGCTGCAGATGCTTGAGAAATTGGAGTTGTTAATAAACTATCCATTCCTAATTGAGCTCTCCATTCTCGAACTTTTCTTAAACCAGTATCAACAACATATCTAACACCAGGGATTGTTAAAGAAGTTTCTGCAATATTTGTTGCCAAAATAATTTTTCTTTCATTTGATTTTAATTTTTTAAATGCTAATTGTTGTTGTGCTGGTGGTAATGATGCATATAATGGTAGTGCTATTAATATAGGCGCTTCCTTTGGTAATTGTATACTTAAAGAATTTAATCTATCAACACATTTATCAATTTCTTCTTGACCTGATAAAAATACCAAAATATCCCCTTCTTGTTCACTCAAGTTTAATTGACAACAACATTTTATAACTCCATCAACAACATCTTGCATTGGTTCTCTTAAATACATTCTTTCAACTGGGAAAGTTTTACCTTGAACAAATAATACTGGTGAATCATTAAAAAATTTTGCAAATCTATCAGCATCTAATGTAGCAGACATTACAATTAATCTCATATCTCTTTTTTTTAATAATTCTTTCATTACACCCATTAAAATATCTGTCAAAACTGTTCTTTCATGCGCTTCATCTAATATAATTGTACTATAATTTTTCAATTCAGGATCTAAAATTAATTCTCTCATTAACATCCCATCAGTTAAATATTTGATTTTAGTATTTGAATTAGATTTATTTTGAAAACGAACACTATACCCCACTCTACCACCAACAACACAACCATTTTCTTCTGCCACACGAGTTGCTAAATTTATAGCTGCAACTCTTCTAGGTTGTGTAATTGCAATAGTTTCTTCCTTATTATTTTCCAAAATCAATTGTGGTAATTGTGTTGATTTACCTGAACCAGTTTCCCCCAATAAAACAGTAACTTTATTTGCCAAAACATGCTTCATAATTTCATCTTTTGATTGATATAATGGTAACTTTTGTCTATCTTTAAATAATTCTATCCGTCGTTGTTTTAAAGAGTTTTTATTTTGAAATACTGGCTTAATATCTTCATCATCAGAATCATAAAAATTCACACTTTTCCCTTTCCTACTATTTTTATTATCAATATATCCATTTTGTTTATTATTCTCATATTTATCTTTTTTTTCTTTTTTATTATAATTATCATTTAACTCTAATTTTTCTGGTTCATCTTCTGAACTATGAAATTTCAAATCACCATCAGATAATTGTTCAACTTTTTGATTCAATTTTTCTAATCTATCTATTGATAATGGACCTGGTAATTTTGAATAATGATGAACATGGCCATTTAAGTTATTATTTTCTTCAACTTTCTGTTTCTTCACTTCAACTTTTTTATCACCATCATCATCAAATTTGAAATGCTTTTTTGCCATTTTTTTTTTTTGACTTTTTGGCTTTTTCTATAGAGTTATGGCCAAAAAGTTGATGGTATCTTTTATCAATGTTTAATAGTAATGATACTTTTGGTGTGTTGAAATTTTTTTTTTTTTTTTGTGCTTTCAAATTTTTTTTTTCTTATCCGCGCAAACATTGTACTATACAATATCCATATATGGATATTAGAATTTTTTTTTTTGTGCGTTGATCTAAAGAGTTGTCAGCCGTGCGTGTTCGTGTAATTTGCCATGGCAATGATATTTTTAAGCCGCTCCTTCCATTGATTTAAAAAGTTGGTGACAACGTGTTTTAATAGATATTGTAAATCAATAAAAAACTTTAGAACACTTCCAGAGGTTCTAAATCTACAGATAGGATTTTTTTCTTATTGATAGTAGCTTTTTTGTCGAAAAGAGCACAAATATGAACGCATGTAGTTCCTGTGTTTAAAAAAAAAAATGGGAGCTTTCATTTTTAAAAATACTTTTTGAGATACTGATTAGACTAATATAGTGGTTAGCATAAAACAATCATAATTGCTGTGGAAAGGTCGACACTTTATGCGTTAGGATTAATAGGTTGCAATCCCTACACACATATATATTTAAATATATTATACTTAAGTATATGTTGTAATTTTAAGGTATATATTGATATAAAGTTCGCTGTAAAATTGTCATTGAGTGCCATTATAATTTCAATCTTCGGAAATGGCCACTGTTCAAATGATTGCTCCAAGGCTAAAGTAGTACTCCGTCAAATTACGGCCGGTGCCTGACCAGAAAATATTATCCTAAAATCTGTAAAGATGGATATAACACTATGAAAAAGTTTCTAGAGAATAAAGGGGGCCTAATTTGAGTTAAACAGGTGAACCCAGAGCTCATTTACACCAGGAAAAGAGACGAAGGGAGGTCCGAACATGGGAGCGACTATGTGTACCAAACATTCCTCCGGTAATTCTATTGTCTGCAAAAGCTAGATTTTTTTTATTAATGAACTAATTAATTAACTGAATGAATACAATTATTTTGATGGTCGGTGATCATAGCTATACTTTAAAATTTCCAATTCTAAATATACTGAAATATATTCATATTTTTTTTTTTTTTTTTTTTCTTTATCATGATATTTCAACAAGAAAGTCAAATCAGCTCACGTTCAATCATTGAAATATTCTAAATTTAGTCGACTGGTTCAACACTAAAAATAAATCTAATGAATTAACTGAGCCTTGAAACTGCAGGTAAGACCATTTATTAGTCTGGAGTTTCTAAGCCACTATAAGTGGTGTTCTCAGAGGGCCCACGGCTTTATCTCAACTTTTTAAATTTCCTCTTTATGTAAGAATCATAGATAACTCCTTAGCCAAAGCATAATAACTTGAGCCAGGTAATCAAAAATTGGGATCAGAAAAGTTTTATAATAAAAAGTCATGATCGATTCACAAGTCTAATTAGTTTTACTCTCAGCAGCCCTTAAATCACCAAGTTCTAACTTTATTATGCACTAGAACTGCATATTATTCCGGTATGGATTTCATGACTACTGTATATGGCGAATATATGTATCTCACCCGATTATGACATCGAGGCCGTTCTTAAATTAGGTAAGACATATTATGCACTGCTGCAATATATATAACAATGCCCTATAGCTGTTCAGCTTATATACTAAAGTGTAGCCGCACTACACTAAACAACCACCACTATAGATATATATATAGTTATAATGGTTTTCCGCATTCTATTTTAGTGATCACTACTTAAAATTGGTGAATTCAGACTATAGAACTCAAAGGTTACACCGTATTGCACCTACAAGAAAACTTGTGCAACGTTGCACAAGCTGCACGTACAATTGTACGACTGTAGCTAGTTATACAGAATTTATGGATTTTAAGATATATTAAGTCCTGGTTATAGTAATAATCAGTAAATCATCACAGATTCTAGGCTATATTTGGAACTTAATAGTTCTTGCAACAGCCTAATGAGTTTATTAACACCTGGAACAGTGTGAACGTACAAGTACGGGTATTACCTCACCGTGATTCCTGGTAGATTTTTGTTGGTCAAAGCTGAAGCTTTTGTGGAACCTTAGCCACAACGCTTTCTAGTTAAAGTATTTAGAAATTGTACTTTATTTAAATGGATAAATATTTCTATTAATGATTTGATAATGGGCTGAGACAACAGTACATAGAAGCTCTATGTATATATAGTGATTCGAAAAATCATGATTATAACGGCCATCCATCTATATGATATCAATTGGATGGATTGATCTCAGCCAAGTTCTAGCCAGTTATCCTATTTCAATTACAGTATATTAGTGACTTTATTAGGGTATTCTACAGCTATTAGCTTTATTTTCTATGTATTTATATGGGTTGGTAAGTACCTGGTATAAGTATATCTCCGGTAACAAACCTAGACAAGCATAAAATTACGTTACGCTGACCATATGGATATACACCAAGTGGAGTATATATATTTATAGGCATACTGATCGATCATTAGATTTTAAAATATGATCCAACATATAACTTAAGATCCTAGCTAGATGGTCCTTAAAAAGCTACTTTGAACAATAATCCAAATTTATCCAATCCATAGACCTAATCACCATGGAGAAGTACTTAACACTTTAGTCCACCTCATAAGCAGAACTTGGAAAGCTGGATCTAACTGTTGCGTTTAACAGTCAAATTTAGGGCATTCCCAGAGTTATATTTAGACTGACGTCTCAACACCTTACAGAACATTTTGAGTAGGTAGGTGCTAAATTTGGAACGCGTGGCCGTTGGGTCAATTACATTACCCAATCTGGTCTCTTCTCGTTCGATCATCTCGGTCCAGTCACGCGTTATTACAGCAGCTTGAGCATGACCTCGAGAGGATTTTTTTCCCTCTAAATATAGCCCATGGCAGCCAACGTGCCCGAATTGTAATGCTTGTATCCCTAGCTATATGCGCTTCAGTTGGAGATCTCCCCAGATCTCATTGAGATTGATTAAAATTTGAATTAAATTTGTTAAAGTTCTCCACCTTAACTCAAGGATCTGAGTGGGTGTTTTTAAGTGTAATAACCCATGATACATCATACTTAACCCCTTATTTTTCTTGCACTCGATCGATTTCGATTTATCGATTTTATCAGATGTTTTTTGACCAGGTTTTTTCTTTACAGTGCACATGTGGATTCGTTGAGGGCTTGGATCTTTGCTTCGAGCTATGGAGAGATATCATCCATCATCATGGATGAATAAAAATTTAACTGCATCGTTACTGTAGAGGAGAAATGGCCGGCTCATCATGAAAGGTTAGGGTTTAATTGTGATAAGGTTATTACCCGTGCATAGGACAGGGCGAGTTATCTACATATGTAGGAAATATCGGTTAGGTTGTTTTTTTAGCAAAAATGTGACAAAGGATTATAAGCCATTATAAGGTTTGATAGCCCACAAGTTTAAGTTTTTTTTTTTTTTTTTCAGATTGTTGGAGCCTAGAAATCTAGCACATCGTTGAAGTCTTCAAATTATATTCTTGATTATATTATGAAGAGTTTTTCAAAGTTGAGAGTCCCAAGATGGGATATACTACTTGTAAAAGAAACGTTTTAGGTAGAAATGGACTGATATCAGTCATGGATCATAGAAAATAATGGTATACGGCTCAAAGATGAACGTAAGATCATTGTTTCATGATGGTAAAATCTATGACCAACATTGAGAGCATAAATTTTGCGATAATGTATCCGGATAGAAGGTAGAATTTTTTCCTAAGTTTGTCTGAGTGTGATTTGGAAGGGATGATTGTTTTTATGACAAGGGTTAACGTGCCCATTGAATTAGCATAAATCAAATTCAGATAACTTGATTATAATGGCCTTAAAAATAAATACTTTACAGTGTAGTTTCATTGAAAGTTCATAGTTGCAATTGATGATTTTATTGGTAGACTGCATACCTGAGGATTCGAATTATATATATATATAGTATTAAAAACATTCTATATATTGTGCGCCGTTTATAATGTATTCTAAGCATGGAAGGGAGTGTATAATTGAAGACTGACATGCGTTATCTGGATATGTACCAAACTTGAATTTATTGTATTTAAAAGTATCACTATTCATCCATTGTTATAAGCGCTAATATTGTCTATCGGCCCTAAGATATATACTTATAAAAGTCTTTGCAGTTGTTAGTATAATAAAAAATTGGCAGTATTTGATCGACCTAGAAAGTATGGGATAATTGCTCATGTAACAGACATTGCATAACTGATACAGACACTTTATCTCTCAATTAAACAGACCAATTTTATTGAAGAACTATCTGCAAGTTGCTAATTTACAACAGTAGCAAGCTATTGTCATTAATCGAGATCTTACATTGATAATTGCATTTATTATAATGTAGTAAACGATAAAATGGTCTGTGAGTTTAAATTGATCAAAAATATGGATAATTTTATTGGTTCTTATATTTTGGGAATGAGCACGAAAGATTATTTTAATATCAAGAAACAAGGCAATCTAGTCTTGTACATCGACGGCGTTCCATCCATGGATGGAGGTATCTTCATCAAACGAGGTGGGTACCGTCCCCATTTACAATGAGCTTGCCAGTACGGTCTATAAAACTCGTTTAATTCAGCATTAAAAATTTCATAACCTGATAGAATAATTGCGTATTTGAATTTATCACCTCCCTATTTTCATTTTCAGATTCAATAGATATTCAGAATGAAAATCTCCATGGTGCACCCATTCTTTATCAAACCATCACTTGTACATTGTATACTATAGATAGTCCAGTAGTAGAGAATATTATCATCGATGGATCATTTCTACCATATTTTGGTAGATAAACCCATGGCTGCAGGCTGAACAGAAAGACTGGATAAAATTCCAGGACAGCCCAAACTCGGTATTTTCTTTCCTAAAACTGGATGTTTTACAAAAATTTATATTTGGGGGGTGGGTGCAACAACTCAACACCGCACGGTGCGTTGTGCTGCTCAGCCTTTTCCTTCACTGAAACAATTTGGATTCAAATTTTTTTTTTTTTGGAAACCGTTTTTACCACAGCTTGAGGAGGCACTTTATCAGTATCAAGTCTACATTTTTAGCTGCATTGTTTTTGTAATTTTAAAAGCATTTTTGGCCCAAAATAGAACGAGTTTTCTAAATTTATTCTTAATCTGTGCCTTTACTTCTCTTTTCACCCACATTTTAATCACACTTTGCAGTAGTAGTACAGGATACAATCAATCGAGCAGGACAGTAAAACAGCTCCTTTTTTTTTTTTTGTTTTTTTCTACTGTAACTATTGTCCCACAACTTTTTTTCTCCTCTTCTTTTTCTTCATTGATATAATTTTTTATTGATAATTCAAACTATTAGACTTATAATAAATACCAATTGGTAGCTTTGAAATATTCTATCAGCAAATATAGGGCGCTATTAAACAAAAGATAGAGAGAGAGAGTGCCTGCTTAAATAGAAAGAGAGAAAAGAAAAAAAAAAAAGCTTAGCTCAACACGAATCTTTTGTAACATTATAATTTTTTTTTTTTAGATTTTTTAACATCACCACTTCAATAATTTTGATACCATCCACAAGATATCATTATAATATACAACAACTTGGCTATTTATTCTGTTTATTTTTTAATTTAAATTTCTAATTTTTCACTTTTCAATACAGTCAACAAACTTTCTTTAATCAATCATAATGGGTCTCCGCATAAAAGCGGGATGGACTCTATCATTAATCTTATTAATTGCATTTGCATTACAACTAGTTACTATTCTATCAGTACCAGTCACTAAAAAAATCTATTTATGTGAATATAAAGAATTTCAATATGGGGTTTTTGGATATTGTAACAAAGTAACGGGGGAATGTTCAAGTGTTGGGGTAGGATATGATGTTAGTGAAGTCCAAAATAATTTCTCATTACCATCAAGTGCAAGAAGAAGTTTGGCAAATTTATTAATTGTTCATGTTGTTGCAGCAGGTTTAACATTAATTTTATTAATTTTGAGTTTATTAACTTTTATTCACGGACCATCTCAATCATCAAGATATTTATTATTTGTTTTTATTTTTAGCATTCCAACATTTTTAATTTCTTTATTAGCATTTTTAGTTGATATTTTATTATTTGTATCTCATATGTCATGGGGAGGATGGATTTTATTAGCAGCAACAATTTTATTAGCATTTTCTGGAATTATTTTATGTTTAATGAGACGATTTGTTAGTAGTAAAAAAGCAATGAAAAGAAGAATGAATCATGAAGATGAAATGAATAATAATAATAATAATATGATTCCAATGCCAGGTCAAATTCCTAATTTGCCTTCAAATCATAATCCAAATGATTTTCAATATCAAGATATTAAATTCGATTCATCAATGAATACTGATGAAAGACCAATAAATGGGTATGATGATAATGATAGTAGATATAATTCTGATAGACAACAATCAATGATAAGTGATAACTATCAACATGCTGCTTCAAGAGCTTATAGAGGTAATAATAGTTCGAGAACTAATTCTTTACAACATCAAGCATCATATGTTTCAAATCATTCATATCAACATCCACCACCAGTACCTCCATTACCTCCTCCACATGCAAATATTTATGAAAATTATAGAGAACCAGATGGAGAATATTTAGATAGAGATCAGACCACTAACATGGAATATCCAATGATGAATACTAATACAACTACTACTAGTAGTACTACACCACATGATGGTAATACATTAATGATTCCACCTGCTGGTACTGCAACTGATACTGATACTCAATCAGTATTAAATGATTCACCAGTTGGTAATAATTATGGACCAAATGTTGTTCCAATTCCAAGATTGAAAAATCCTCCACAACCAATTGAACAAGTTCATACTCCTCAAGCACATCAAGCAGAAGTTGTTGATGATACTGCTTCATCAAGATATGATTCTAGTAGTAATAATTATGAAGATAACTCAACTGCATCATTACCACCATCAAATCATCCTTTAGCACAACAAATGAATACTCAAAGAAAGAAACGATTATCACAAGGATATTATGATAGTTGTACATCATATGTTCCTCCACGAAGGCAATGGAATCATCATCCACAGCAAGGTGTTCCTCCTTCTCAACAACAACAACCTCCATCAATGTCACCACCACCTCCAAGACATGTACCTGGTAATATGATGGGTTCATCGAATGAGCAACATAGAAGAAGATCATCTGGTCATCGCCAATATTTCCAAGAAAACACCAATTCAGTTTATATTGATGATAATAATACCAACGCTAATACTAATACTAATAATACTAATAATGAATATTATTATCATTATCAACCAACCAGATCCGAAATGGTTATTTCAAGTAATCCAGATTTCCAAGTTGCACCGGCTAATAAACGATCAAATAATAAATCAAAGCATAACTTACCTGCTGGTTTCACTTCAAATCAAGCAGCAAGTTCATCATCATCATCTGTTAATTCTGCAGGTAAACGAAAGTTGAATAAAGGTATGCCAGCTGCGTTCGAAACAAAGGATGGCCCATTCGCTGCTGCTTCAAGGCAACAACAATAGTTTATTTATTATTATTATTTAATGAGTTAAACTAAGTTTTTCTATACCCCTTATTTTTTTTTTGTATGTGTTTTTCGTGTTATTTTGTTGATGTTTTTGTTTGATTTTATTGTTTATTAGTTTTAACGATTTTTATTATTGTCATATCATTTTGATTCTTTATTTTATTTTTATTTCAGTTTTCGTTCTTTTTATGATTATGTATTTTTATTTTTTTTTGTTTGATATATACTTTTTATAACCTAGTATATAATTTTTGTAAGGTTCTATTTTTGAATCTTTTTTAATGATTTGTAAATTAGTTTAAATTTGTCCTAATATTGTAGCTTTTTATGTTATCCGTAAATTTGCAAGCTTAGTTTATACCAACTCCAATGCCTCTTTGTATTCTAGAAGAGCCAGTTTAGTACATGAATCTTGTTTATAGTATAGTTACTCAAGAAATCGATCCATTAAAAGGTCAAGTTTAGTCATGATAACTCTTACTCAGTTTTGTAACAAATACAGTACAAATTGATTTATAATAGTAATAATTGAATCTATATATATGTATTTTTTTTTTTTTTTTTTTTTTTTTGATTGAGCAAGATCAAGCTATCTAACATTATATATATGGGAGTTGTCTGTGATAAAGTTTTATTCAGGAGGTATATTTATGTCTCAATTAGGCATAGTAATGAGCTTCTAAACAATATATGATCAAAACCATCAAGATATGAGTGTGTTGATAAAACCTCGAGGGCTCGAGGCAATAACATTCCAAGCCGGCCGAATAAACGTGACTTACACTGGTCTGTATCGCTGAAATATTAGAAAATAAGCACTGTAGAAAAGTTCCACATTTTAACATTTAACGTGACTGGTCAGTTTTTTTTATTTTCCGTAACCGTTGGAAAAAACTCATCATCAAAAGGTTGGACCCTCAAGCGGCAATAAACACAATCACCCAGACAACCAGTCCTGCTAAGTGTAGTTCTAGCCAGCGCACGCAGATCACCAAGCAGAATTAGGTCATTTACCGCCAAGCAGGCTTTGATAATCTTATTGTAGATTCTAAGCCCTGCTTGAAACTTCCCTTAGTGAAAAGTCAGAACAGCGGTTATTAGCGCTGTTGTGTTAAATAAAGCATTTTAAGTGTACTATAGAACATAGGCTTAGAACTAGTGCTCGCACTGCTTAGCTAATCGCACTAGTGTCTATAGTGAAATTTTTCCTTTCTCCCCACCAACCTTATATATATTAATCCATCTCTTTGACATATATCATTGATTTGTTCAAACTTTTTTTCTTTACAACTATCCACAATAGAACGATTTTAAGTACAATGTTTCGGCAAATACAATTAAAAGCGGGTAGAAGTGCGAGTCTGAAAAGTAGGAAATTTTCATCAACAAAGAAATGCAATAATGAAAGATTAAAACCAAGTCCGTTTCATGTTTATGATGAATATAAATTATTTGAAACTTTATTAGCCAATAGATCAAATGTTAGTGATGATTTAAAATATATTGAACATATCAAAAGATTAAGAAGTATTGAACAAAGCCGAGTATCTAGAAGATTAGATATTCAGATTCGAAATTTAAATCTAAATAATTCACAAAATAATCATGGTATTTTAAAAAGGACAAGATTTGAAGATGAACATAAAGTAAAGACAGTATTATCTAATGGTATAATTCAACCAAATGATATTGATAATTTTCTACGCATAAATACTAGTAATCTAACAACAGAGAAACAAATTTCATTTTATTTAAATAAAGCATTAGAATCATTTATCAAGAATTCTGATGGTCAATCATTACCAGTTATTACAGAAGTACTAATAACTTATTGGAGTACAGGTTTCGATTCAATCAAATTGAATTCAGTACAGGCGAGAAATTTATCCATTAAAGTGTTAGAACAAGCATTAAAAGTATACCCAGAATCACAATATATTATAGAAAACAATCAAGTTCATGTTAAAGTTGGTTGTACAAGATTTGATTCTTTTAGACAATTTGTTGATATTTATTTAGATGAATTTAATAATCAATATGTTATTGAATTATACGAATTATTGTTTAGATTTGCAAGTTCGAGTTATAATATTGAAACTGCAGATGCGATTCTAGATTTAATAACCCGTCATGATTCATTACCAACAGGGATATCAATTGAACAATTTACCAAAAATTTAACAAAAATGATTCAAGCTCAACGATCAATACATGTTGGTAATGATATTGGATTTACTACAAAAATTAAACAGGAGTTATCAGTATATACAAATTTATTAGCAAGTGATAGAGTAACACCATCAGTGATTGAATTTTTATTGTTATGGACATCAAATTTAGATGAAGTTTATAGTGTATTACAAATCGCTAAAGAATCAATTTTTGAAGATGAAATTTTATCAAAATGTCAATTACCGATTATTAATGCAGTTGTTAAAGTAGGAGTACAAGAAGGATACGCTGTTGCAATGGCTCATATGTTTGGTGTTTTGAATAGATTTACAAAATGTAGTAAAGGTATTACGGCAGAAGCATTTGATGAATGTTTATTATTATGTGCAATTTATGGGAATTCACCAGGTATGTTTAGAAGTATTTCAATGAAATTGGGATTGGATCAACATGCTACATATCCAATGGAAATTATTGGTCAAGTATTTGATAGATTACCAACAATTGATGGAAAATTAGCTAAAGAAAAAGACGAAAATGATTCATGGTGGATTGGTAATACATTAAAGAAAGGTGAATATTCTATGGATCAAGCAGTTTTATTACATTTAAGAAATCAAATTGGTCCAAATCAAGATCATCATGTATATCAACGATATTTATCTGCATTAGGAAGATTTGAAATGAAATCAAAATTAGAAAATGAATGGAAATTAATTGAATCAACAAAATTATCACAAGATGTATTATTATCTTTTATTAGTGCATTTAAATCAGTTAATGAATTGAAAAAATCAATTAATGTATTAGAAAAAGTTTTACAAAACTCAATAAATAATCATGATGGGAAAGCAGTTAGTATTTTAAAACAAGTTGTTCGACATGAAATTTTACCATTACAACAATTATTACCATTTATTGCTAATTGGTTTATTAAGAATAAAAATAATATTCAATGGACTGCACCAGATATCGATTCCATTTTTGATGAAATTGCAAATCCAAATACTATCAGTACATTATCTCAAACACAAAGAAGTGCTGCATTATTAGTTGGTAAGGCAATTTCAGAATCAATAGTTCGAGTTCAAGGTGGTAAAGATGTTGATGATTCAATTGAACATTTGAATGAACTTTTTGCCAAATATTAAGGCAAAACAAATATCAGGAAGAAAAAGTTAATCATGTTTATTATCAAAATTCGGTTTATCTATAGTAGGCCGTTTCGGAGCTTCAACAGATGGAGGAGGAGGAGGAGGAGGAGAGTTACTATGATGTTTTTTTGGTTTGATAATTAAAATAATGATCATAGCAGCAACTAATAAAGTTAACAATAGAATGATTTTACATTTTTGTGTTCTCTTTTGATAATGTGTTGCTTGAACTAACTCCTGATCTGCTTGTTTAACATGTGTGTACATAGTCTCAATATTATAATCAATTCTATCCAATAAAGTCCCTTGATCAATAACCATTGTTTGTAAATCTTTAAAAATATCGGCAATTTCAATAATCCCTTGAGCAATTTTTGTGATTTCACCTTCTCTTTGACGAATCGATGCATCTTGACTATATGATTGCTCTTGTTGTTGGGCTAAAGTTCTTTCACTGAAAGAAACATCCATATCATCTTCGAATGCAGGATTATAACTATTGCTATAAGGACTTGGACTGGCTTGTCTATTAAGAGGATCATAATCATTTCTCAAACTTTTTAAATATGAACTTTGCATTTTTCTAAAAATCGTACTAGTTTCTTGAATCTTTGTTGCCATTGATATTTTCATATTATCTGCCATTTTTTGTTCACTTGAACTATTATTTTCATTTTTAACCATTGAATCGAATTTTTTTAGTAATGATTGTAAATTATGTAATTTGCTTGTAATATCTAGAGTAGATTGTTCAATTTGTTGTTCTTCCTTTGTACGATCATCAAACCCTGGTAATGCATTTTTTTTATGCAAATGATCTAATTCTGTTATTTTAGTTTTAATTTTTGATAATTCTTCATCTACTTCATCTGATAAATCTACCCATCTTGGAGGTAACAGATCCATTTCTATTGCTATTGCATCGTTATCTTCATTTCCTATTAATCTTTCATCTTCATCGTAATTGGTGGGTGGGTTGAACGTTCGATGTGTATAACTCTGTCGAAATGATATATATAGATTAGTCCTATCTCTAAACATTATTTATTCTATTATTTTACTATTATTATTATTATTATAATGGGGGTGTAGGGTTTTGTTGTGTTGTTCTGAATTTTGTCTAATGAGATATGTTATTAATCCCAAAGATATGTGTGCCGCACCTTGTGAAGAACATTAGTTGTGTTGTTTTTTCCCGTCACGGAATTTTTATTCTCCTCAAGGTTTACTGCAGTGTTAAAATTAATAGTAGCACTATTAAATAGGACATTTTTTGGTACAAGATAGTATACCAAGTTATCAAATTTAGAGAAGGTTGAAGGTGGGTAGTGTAATTGTAAAAAAAAAGTGAATTATCAATATAAACTATTTACATATCAGGATATCATGAGAGAGTATGATATTAAAAGTTGTGTCACATACCTCGGGTACTTGGGGGGGGAAAGAGTAAAAATTTAGCTTTACAAAGTACTTTACAATAAGTTATTCAAGTTTAATCAAATTTTCTTAATCATATTCTGATAACTAATGAAATTTTAGATTAAACTACTAATTTTACAGACCTTTTATATTTTTGAACGTTCACAACATTATACTCCATGGTACAGAACTTGACATTTGGAAGACATGGTAAGACGTGAATTCCGGGACGGAAAAGGTTCAATCGCAATTATAAATAAAAGCGCCACGAAATTTCGCGCAGAAGCAAAACTGAGACCGGCCCGGGACCCTAACGGAGGGGGAAAAGGGGAAGGAAGGGAGGGCAACAGAAAAACTATGTTCAATATTTTTCAACAATTTTTTTGAGATCCAATCGCACTTTAACCAATAAAACACAATAAATTTTTCAAACATACTGTGACATATATTTCAATTCTCCGATCTGAAATCTGATTACACCTTCCTTTTGAACTACAGTATATCAAATCTTGCTTTAACTTAAGACATTTGAAGCTTTTATTACTATAGTTATTAGCTATAAATTGATCATCCACGGCCAGCATCATACACTTAAAGCACCCTGAACCCGGCATTCGAATTAATATATATTTCTAGTAAGATTTTTCAGTATTTACTACTTGCATATTGTCTGGAAAAATACCAAGATTTTGAACGCTTTTTTTTTTTTTTTTTTTTTTCAAATTTCACCAACAAAGTTGCATCTTTTTTAATATAAATATAGAAAAAATTTTCAGCAGAAAAAACTTTACATTCTACAAATCACTTTTTGATTACAAACTTATAACAAGACAATTCCACACTTCTTTAAGAATTCAAACAAACAAAATGACTGAATTAACTCATAAAACTATTGAAAATGGTTGGTTTAGAGAAATCTCTGAAACCATGTGGCCAGGTCAAGCTATGGCTTTAAGAGTTAAACAAATCTTACATGTTGAAAAATCCAAGTATCAAGATGTATTAGTCTTTGAATCTACTGATTATGGTAACGTTTTAGTTTTGGATGGTGCAATTCAAGCTACTGAACGTGATGAATTTTCTTATCAAGAAATGATTTGTCATTTAGCTATGAATTCTCACCCAAATCCAAAAAAGGTTTTGGTTATTGGTGGTGGTGATGGTGGTGTTTTAAGAGAAGTCGTTAAACATGAAGGTATTGAACAAGCTGTTTTATGTGACATTGATGAAGCTGTCCCAAGAGTTTCAAAGAAATATTTACCATCAATGAGTGTTGGATTCCAACATCCAAAAGTTAAAGTTCATATTGGTGATGGCTTTAAATTCTTAAATGATTATAAAAATACTTTTGATGTTATTATTACTGATTCTTCTGATCCAGAAGGTCCAGCTAAAGCATTATTTGAACAACCATATTTTGAATTGTTAAGTGAAGCATTGACTGAAAAAGGTGTTATTACCACTCAAGGTGAATCAATTTGGTTACATATGGATGTTATTAAAGATGTTAAAAAAGCTTGTGAAAAAGTTTTCCCAACTGTTGAATACGCTTATTGTACCATCCCAACTTACCCATCTGGTCAAATTGGTTTCATGGTTTGTTCCAAAGATGCTAATGCCAATTTACGACAACCATTGAGAAGTTTCACTGAAGAAGAAGAAACTAAATTATGTCGATATTATAACAAAGATATCCATTCTGCTTCTTTTGTTTTACCAACTTGGGCTCGAAACGCTTTAAATGAAACCACTACCGAAGATGAAGGTAAGGGTGAACAATCAAGCACTTAGCTCAGCTACGGTAGACCTTATGATACTTTCACCTTGTTATGTTCCCATTATTCTTTTATTAAGGGTGAATTTTTTAGTATCAATTTCATTTTGGAACTTTTTGATTATTATACTCGGTTTGTATACAAATATAGAGACAAATTTAAAATACATATATTCTTTAAAATTTTTAATCATTTTATTAATAATTGTAAAAGTTGTATAAGAATTAAAAAAAAAAAAAAAAAATGAGGGAGGATAAGGCTTTGGTGATGGAAATTGACTATTACTTGTTAAACTTTGCCCGTGTTTGAGCCGCACGGCTTTTGCATCTATACAAAACGCTTATAATCATGCTATACATACTAGAACGGCTTGTGGCGGGGTTTTCACTACTTAAACCTGCTAATACATTTCACAATAAATCACAGAACGTTACCTGTATTGTTCTTGAAAATTTGGTTTAAAGTTGTTTTAAACAATCTTGAATTAATTCAACAATACGTTCAGTTATTTTCCTCGGTGCTGTGGCTTGTTAACGATACTGCGAAATGGATGCGACCAGCTATATGCAGTGAATTCAAGACAGGATCAAATTGAAACTATTATAATATATATATATCCTAGTATTGCAATTAATAAAGTTACATAATTAGAAGTTGAATCGTCGGATTTATATATAGTATGCTCTAGAACATACGGAGTTGGTTTTTTATATATATCAGAATTAGCTTCATATGCCTCTCAAAATTTTGTTATAAATCTAGTAAGCATGCCTAGTAGAACACATGAATCATAGATTTAAATTTGTGGCTAGCAAAACAGCTCATATATTCAGCTGAAATTATATAAAGTACTTGAGGAAAAATTGGCTTGCAACAATGAGTTCAACAACTTATAACTACAATGTCTAAAAAAAAATTCAATAATAAAATAGAATAAAAATAAATAATATATTAATAATCAACAAAAATAGCTCTGAACAACAGTTTATTTAAGCAGTTTAGCAACCATTTTATCGACCTGATTCGAAGGAATCTTCTCAGCTTCTTTAATACACTTACTAATCTTAAAAATAGTAATTTTTTCTTCAGCATCAACCCAAATTTTCCCATTTAGTCCTATAGCGATTTCGAATGGAGCTCTTTCTCCAATACTATTCAAAACTTGATGACCATTAAACAACAACTCTCTAGCAAACGCCAAACTAACTTCAAAAACAAACCCACCTACCAATTCACCAAACCCTGCAGCTTTCCCAGTACTTGCATCATAACATTCCAATTCAGCTTCAATATCTTTGTCAGCGAAACTTATCCTACCATAAACTACAGCACCAATTGGTAAATTTGGTTTGTTTTTTTTACTTGCATTTTCAAATGCAAATTGATCTAGTCTAACTGGTGTAGTATGATCTTGTAATGTTACTCTATACCCTTCACTATTTCTTGCAGTAATCACCCCAACAACTTGGTCTCTTAATGATGGAATATACCTTTTTGTATTTGATTCAATATATTCAACTTGTGTGTTTAATTTTTTGTGTTTTTTTGATGATAAGAATCCTGCTCTTGAAGGAATAGCAGAGTGTAAAGGTATTTGATAGATACCTGGACCATATGTGGCATTTTCTGATTCTGGTAATAGATCCCCCGGAAGTATTAGACTCATTCTTTTGATTTTTTTAATTCTATATTCTTTTAGTGTATTAGTAGTATGCTTGATAAGAGAGTTGAGCAGTGATTCTTTTTTTTTTTTTTTTTTTGATTATTATTTTTCTCACGTTGGGAAAAATTTTGGTGTAGTGAAATATCGGGGTTCCGACAACAGTGTGCGGCTTTTTGCGGGAAGCATTACAAGCTAATAATAAATGCTAAAAATGTGATTAAAAAAAAAAGATCTCAATAGACCAACATAAGTTGGTATACATCGATCAAAGAGTCAAATTAGTATTATGAATTATAAGATCGATATTGGTATAATGGATTCAGCTAACTGATTTATTAGAGAGGTCGAAAAGCTGCTTAGGTTCGCGCGTATAGAGGTGTCATATTTATAATTAACAAAGCACTGATGAGCAGGATTTATCTACGAGAATCTCGAGAATTAATTAAGCAAGATAAACTATACTCTTCACAGTTGCATTACGAATTATATAATACGATACACTGGATATTAATGGGTAAGTATTTTAACAAAATACTCGAGACATATAAATAAATATTTTTGTTTTTGGAATAAATATGAGTTTTTATAAGGTTTGGTATCAAAGAATTGGTATCAAAGAAGGTGGCTTCTGTTGATCAGCAAATGATCTATACAAATCCAAATCTTCAATGGTTAAAGAATCTTCATCATTGTCAGAATAATCATCAGTATTCAATTTCTCTATATCATCAACATTAACCAATTTTACATAACAAGATATATCAGGATCTTTAAGTTCTAAAATCTCATACAAATTCTGTTCCTCTTGTTTAATAATTTCATCTTGAGTTAGTATATTGATAGGAGGAGAAGCAGTTTTAATAATACTCTCCTTTTTTTTCTCTTTAACAGCTTTTGGTGATAATTGTCTTGAAGCAAGTTTCCTAGATTTAAATGGGCCAATATTAGCATCACTAGTTGCAGCATATCTAACTGTACTATTCATATTAAATGCAAATGCCATTTGTAATGTAGATAATGATCTAGGTTTATAATATTCATTCCAATAATTATCATTGATACCTTTGGTATTTAAAGATATTTGAGAATCATCATAAATACCTAATTCATCTAGTAATTTATTTAATCTATCATTTAAAGATAATAAATCATTTGGAATCCACCATTTAGTATAACTTCTTCTAATTTTATTCTTATTTCCTGAAAAATCATTGTGTAAGTAATAATCGGTAGCTAAATCCCATAACATTGGTTGACCCTGTTCCCAGACATAATTCCCAAGAAACAAATTTATAGCATCTTGACGTTGAGAATCAACAAAACTGTTATTATAAAACCTTCTGATAGATTCAATCATATCTCTGGAATGACTAGTCCATTGATTAATTTTTCTATAAGTTTCCATAGTATTAACTAAATGGGATCCACCATATTGTAAAGCAATAGTATCACCATGATCATGAAACATTTCTGTTAATAAATTAACTGCATCACTATCATATTCCAAATCATTATTTGGATCATCTATAATCCCCAATGCATGTAATTGATACCCTAAAGCTTTTTTCCCAATAACAAACTGTGCAGCATTAGTTCGATCCAAACAATCAATACAATTTGTTCTACAAATCCCATCTTGTAATTTCATCCCCATTAAATTTTTACCATTTTGAAAAAATCCAGTGGATTTTAATGTTTGTTCTGCATAATTTTCCAACCATTCTATAACTTCTTGATTTCTAGATTTTGATGCTCTACTCATATCCCAACTAGTATATTGAATTTTATTTTCTTCAGGTAAAAATTGATTTAAATATTCTATACATTGTTCAAATTCTTTTAATAATTTCGATTCTCTAGGAATTCTTTCTCTTGCTTTGATCAAATTTAATACCAATAATGGATTACCATATCGTTGAAACATATTAGAAAAATGCAATGCAGCTGGTGCAAAAAATGGGTCAACACAATTTAATTCAATTGGTGGTTTAGGACTCATATTAGAAACATCTTGACTCCAATATAATGGAATCGATCCTCGATGTTGAACATAACTTGTAAATCTTGAATTATTAAATAATCCATCTTTAGTATTATGAAAACTTGAAGTTAATAAATCAGTCACTACTTGTTCCGTTTCAACTTCATTTGCAACATTCCCTTGATCATTAACACCTCTCTTCAAAAACCTTGCCCCAGCAAAATAATGTGATCTTCTTGCAATAATAGCAACTAATACACTTCTTCCACAAACACTAATTTTTGCTTGATCAATAAAACCATGAATAATTGGAATACACCAATCCATTGCATTATCAAAACATGCTAATACAGGTTGTAATAATGCATTATTCCAAATAAATCTTTCATTTGCTTCATCCTCTAAATCATTGAATATTCCCATTGCTTTTTCTTTTTCTCTAGTCAAATTATGTTGTAATGTATTTGTAATATCATATGTATAACTATAATAAAAAGTTTTTGATAAATCAAGATTATTCAAAATCTGTAAAAACCTAGTTTCTTCACTCCTTCGATCAGGTCTTTTGAATACTGATGAATGAATTAAAGGTACTAAATCCGTTTTATCAATATGATAAACATAATGACCACCCAGCAATGCAACAACACTTCGTTTCGTAACAACACTCATATAATATCCTTCAGTAAATCTTATAAATCCCAAAATACCACATGCTGTTAATTTTTTAATTAATCCACCTTTATTTTTATTTTCTTCTTCTAAACTTGCCAATTTATCCATAATTTCTTTACGATTACAAGGTAAAATGTTTTCATAAACTTTTAATTGATCTTTTGGAACTGTTATATCAATTTCCAACATTCTAAATCTAGTCTCTCTAGCATTTGAACCAACAATATAAAACCTATTTTTTGTTTCATATAATGTAAATTTTGCTAATAAAAAAGATCTTTTTGTATTAGTATCATAAGGTTCTGGTTCTGCCATTTCAGGTTCAAAATCTTTTTGACCTCCATGTAATAAATTATTTTGGTATTGAAATTGTTGAACTCTTTCATTTATATCACTCTCTGGTTCCATATGCCAGTCAGGTACTGGTAGTTCACTTTGACTAGCCAGTAGCTCCGTCTCACTGTCCATCTTATTATTTTGATGGAATCTTATATTATTGTTGATGTTTGGAAATGATCACGATGAATCAAAGCAAGACAGAAGTTGAGTTTTTTTTTTTCCGCACAATAAATATTATAACTATAAAAGCGGGATCAGTGGGGCGCACAACACGGCTATAATCTTTAATACCATCAGAACAACAAGAAAATCTTCTTTACCTCCACTTTTTCGTACTACCTTCAGCTGCTTCGGATCTATAAATACTAGATTGAGCTTAGAGAGTTTGCTACTTCTGATCCTCAATTAAAAATATAAAAGGTTATATTTTCTTCAATAAGATTTTTTTTTTTTTTTTTAAAGATCAAGATAAGCTTTTTAAACGTTAACTTTTATTCATAATAGGATAAAAATGAGTGAGACTAAGAAAGATCTTAAGGAAGTTGTTGAAGATAAGGGTAAGAAAATGAGATCCAAAAAAGTTATTGAAGATGAAAACATTCAAGGGACAAATGATTCAAGTATTGCATCAAAACGATCAGTAGAAACTTTATATAACAAACCAGGTTCAGTTGAATTTTTTAAATATTTTGTATCAAAAGCTCAAAGACGATCACCAGTTATTAATAGAGGTTATTGGACTCGAATGAAGGCAATGGGTTATACTATCAATGAATTTGCATCAAAAGAATTTAATGGGACTAAAATTGTTGTAAATTTAGGTTGTGGATTTGATCCTTATGCATTTGAATATTTAAATTCCAATAAAGATGGATTAATTTTTGTTGATATTGATTATCCAGATTTAATGGAAAAAAAAGCGAAAGTTATTAAATCTAATTCTGAATTATCTAATATTTTAACTGGATTAACTGAAAATTCAAGGGAATATATTCATTTGAAAAGTGACAATTATTATGCAATTTCTTGTGATTTAAGAAATCTGGACAATTTTACCAAAATTCTAAATGAATTATTTACTGGTGATTGTAGTTATTTATTTACTGCGGAAGTTTCAATTACTTATATGACCCAAAAATCAGCAGATGATCTGATTGAATGGGCTGGGAAGTTACCAAATAGTCAGTTTGCATTATTAGAACAAATGATGCCTGCAGGTGCAACACATCCTTTTGCTAAAAGAATGCTGAATCATTTTAAAAAATATGGTTCACCATTAAATAGTATTGAATCATACCCAACATTAAAACATCAAATTAAACGATTTGAAAATAGAGGATTTGGAGTTCAATTAGCTAAAGATTTGTATAGATTTTGGAATGAAGATGTTACTAAAGAAGAACGAGAATATGTTGAATCGGTGGAACAATTCGATGAATGGGAAGAATTTATATTATTTGGTCAACATTATTTTATTTTACATGCTGATAATCAATTAAAGACTCATAGAAAAATCAAAACAAAACGATCAAGTGTTGTTGAACAACCTAAAATTACATTGACAAAGCAAGACACTAATATTAAAGTAAAACATTCGGCAGGGTCAAATTATAAATCTCATCCTGTTATTAGTGGTGGTATGAATGAATCAAGAAAAAATGAGTTAATCGATGTTCTGGAAGAAAAAATTATTAGTACTCCAAGCTATAGACCAAGAGTTTGTCACACTCTTACAGAATTATCAAATGGTGATTTGTTATTAATTGGGGGTAGGGAATCACCATCTAAAGTTTTGAGTGATTGTTGGTTGTTTAGTAATAATGAATGGGAACAAGTTCAAGACTTACCATCACCAAGATACCGACATGTTACAATAGCGTTACCAGATAATAAAGTATTAGTATTTGGAGGTTCAAAAGATGCATCACCTTTTGCGGTATGGTCAAAAGAACAAGGGTGGAAAGAGTTAACTTGTGCCAATTTACCACCAAGATTTTCAGCCGCAATGTCCTGGAGTGTTAAAAAACAAATTGGTGTATTAATTGGTGGTATGGATTGTGAAACTAAAAAAGTTGCAAGAGATGCATATCATTTAGTTATTCATGAAGAAGATGGATATGTTAGTGCTATCTTTGTTAATGATGATCCATTATTGGAACGTTATGGTTCACAGATTGTATTTATTAATAACAGTAATGAGAATGAAGAAGATGATGATGATGACGATAAGACTGTTATCATTGCTGGAGGAGTTAGCGAGCATGAGTTATTTAATAAACATACTACATTAATTCAATTAGAAGATAATGGATGTGTTACTCCTTTAACTGTTGAAATAGAGGATGATATACAACCATTATGGGCATGTTTTAATATGGAATATGAAAAAGATCAAAAGGGATTGGTAACTTTTGGTGGTGGTGCTACTTGTTATGGGTTTGGTACTACCTGGGATTCTGTATATTATATTCCAATCACCAAAACAATTAAAGCAGATTAATAATAATTTAAATAATATCGAAATATTGAGTAATATCCATAATACAATTTTTTTTTTTTTTTTTTCTTTTTTGCTTTGTTTTTTTTTTCAATAATAAATATTAGTAGTTGAATGAATATAGTCTATTTTTTTTGCATTGAAGCCAATAGTTGAGCTAGTTTTGGATCCAGCCCTTCTACTTTAGGCAGTTCTGTTTTATTAGTATCAGCATTAGTTGGAGTAGGGTTAGTAGGTTCAACTTTTTGTTTCTTTGGAGCTGGTTCATATTCTTCTTCCTCTTCATCTGAACTGTTGGGTGAATAAGCTGGTGCATCATTTGTATCATCTTCTGGTATATATGAATTATTAGTTCCTGTTGTATCAGCAGCATTATTAAACGATGGTGGTTCATAAGGTTCTTCTTCTTCATCCTCTACAGCTGGTGGAGTCATAGCTTCAACTTCTGGAGCTTGAACGTCTTCGTTATTATTATTAATACCATTACCATCTTCTTTCAACATTTTATCAACTTCTTTTTTTGTTTCATGAACTTTATTAGCCTTGGTTTTCAAATCACGTAACTCTGCTTGTTTAGATTCCATATATTTATTACTTTCATACAATAATTTCTCCAATTCTTGATTATATTTTCCTCTAGTCATTAATACTTGTTCAACATTCTGAACAGTCTTTTCGATTCTTTTTTGTAAATCTTCCAATTGTTTAGCATAAACAGGTGGTGCAGGTAATGCATCACTATCAACAATACTATTATAAGATTCAATAACTTTAGCACAATCAATTTGAGGCATTGAATGTACAGTATCAAATGCATTACTTAAAGGTTTCAATTCTTTTGGAATTGACATGAAAGATCCAAACCCTCCACCACTACGTTTTTGTTCTGATGTTAATGCTGTATCTAATTGATCCAAAGTATTATGATCAAAAATATTCCTCTGTCTCCAAACTTCCAAAACTCGTTTAATTTTTTCTTTAGTTTCTGGTGATACTGATTTATATGCCGATGACATTGAATCCACAATTATAGGTGTAAAAGCAGTCACAAATTCCGTTTTTCTTCTTGCAATTGTTTGTTGAATTACTTCATTAGCCACATAAATCAATGCTAACTTTCTTGGTGGTGGCACTTGCTTCAAGTATTTGGCCCAAATTTCTGCAGTTCTATCAGCATATCTTTTATGGAACATGATCCATTGAGATACATTGACAATACCATCTTGAGTTTCATTAGCAGAGCTCAATTTACTAACGACGGTATCTTCGTTATATGACATTTTTTTTTTTTTCTAATACTCTATGTAATAGTACAAGTTTTGTTGTTTATTCTAATTTATTTTGAAGAAATCTTTCAGATAAATAAATTGTGGTAGAAAAAAAAAGGTTATTAATTTTTGGGAAGAAAAAAAAAAAAAAATTGGTAGAACGCGCGCAATCAGAAAAGTTGACCCGTTAAATGCCAACAACAACACCATCATCACCACTAAACACATCACCAATATCTAATTGCTCTATAACACATTGATCCATCATATACACAATGAGTAACTTTCCATCATTAGAAGAAATTGATAAAGATTTAGTAACTGAATCTAACGACCAACAAGCTGAAGGCGATTTCCTATCTAGAGAAAAGGCTTTACTTGGAGATGATGCAGAAGCATTTGAAACTAATAATGACAACACAGATACAGATGTAGCAGGATTTGAAAATCAATTCCCTGCATTAAGTGAACCATCTGAAAGTGAGTTAACTGCTAATATGATCCAACAACCAGCTGAACCATATTTGCCAAGTGCACCACAAGAAACTTCTACAATTAATAAAGGTGTTGAAAAACTATCATTAGACGAATCAGAACCATTGAAAGAATGGAAAGCAAGAAAAGAGTTGGAAATTGAACGAAGAGATAAAGCAAGTGAAGAAAAAAGACAACAAAAAATTGAAGAAGCTAAAAAATCAATTGATGATTTTTATGAAAATTATAATTCTAAAAAGGATAAAGATATTGATGAAACAAGAAAGCAAGAAAAAGAGTTTATTGAAAAAAGAGATGCTGATGTTGGCACTGGTAGTACTTGGGATAGAATTTATGATTTAGTTGATACTTCTGATGGTGCTGCTAAATCCAAATTCTCTGATAAATCACGATTCAAAGAATTATTGAGTACATTGAAGGGTGATGCTGATGCTCCAGGTGCTGCTGGTTATTAATTGTATTAACTGTTCTTTTTTTTATTTTTATTATTAGTTGTTTAGATATTTGATAACGTTTATTTTTCATATTGAATTGTTTTTTACTGTAAATTGTAGTATTAAAAAGTGACCATTGATTAGTATATTGAGAATATGGGGTAATATGTGTTGGATGAAATATTGTCCCAACCAGCATAGAAATTGTGAGTATTAAAGAGTGTAAAATTCGTGACGTTTTTTTTATTTGCGTGTAATTTTTCAAATCATACATTTTTAGTGAAAACAATGAGAGTATTTGTAACATCAGGGGCGATCGTACCATTCAAAGAATTAATAGAATCATGTCTAGACAGCAAAGTAGTAGATCAATTCATAGCAAATGGGTTTGAAGAAGTAATAATTCAATACGGCACAGGTGAACAATTATACAAAAATGCATTATCCAAATTAACCACTCAAACAACAACAAAAATCAATATATCAGGGTTCGACTTCTCGGATGAAATTCAAAAACAAATTGATCAAAGTGATTTAATCATATCTCATGCAGGCACTGGTAGTATTTTAGACGCAGTTAGATCTCATAAACCATTGATTGTTATGGTCAATGAATCATTAATGGATAATCATCAATTAGACATTGCAACTGAATTCTCAAAATTCGGATATCTATTAGTATCAAAATCATCAAGTAAAGATCTACAAGAAACATTATCAAAATGTTGTAATTATAGTTTTAAAAAAATCCCACCAGCAAACTCCAAACAAGTGGCTAAAGTTATTGATCAAGAAGCAGGTTTATTATAAAGATTAGGAAAGAATAAATCATAAATCTCATTAAAAAATATCTAATACTAATAAATAATTACAAAAATGACACAAACAACGGTCAGAATGATATTTGATCTTACAATAAAAGCAGCAGAATGACCATCAGGGTATAAACTTTTTTCAATATCATTATTATTAATTTGACCACTTCCTGGCATAATTCGATTAATATACACTGGATCATCTTTTGGGAGATGATCTCTAATTGTTGAAACCACATTTGTATAATAAATCAGGTTACCATGACCTGTGAAATGTAATCCATCAATTAATACTTTACTAACATTGAACTCATCATTACCCAAAGTACCTGGAACAACATCCCCTTTTTTCCATCCCAAATCTTCAATAAATGCAGTATATAAATCAATAAATGGTAACTTGTGTTTTTCAGCAACTGATTTAACAGCTAAATTATATTCATGAAATGATTTTGGACCTCTATCAGGATGAATATTATTGTCACAAATAGCTGGACCTACCAATATAACATCAATTTTATGATCCAATGCTTTTTGTGTTATAAAATCTATATTTTCTTTGAATCTATCTAATGAGACATGTAATTGTGACATTGAAGATGCATCATTTGAACCAAAATAAATGGTCATTAATTTGATTTTAGTCCCATCAGCTGTATCAGCATCTATGATATTTTCAATCATATGCCTTGCCCATTCACTATTGTAACCTTTAAATCCTCGATTGACTAATTGTAATCTTCTCATATAATCATATTGCAATTGTGCATAGACTGAAAACCCTCTGAAAGAATCCGTGCTGTATTCCGTGATTGAATCACCAAACATTACAAATTTGTCGGTTAAGAATGGGTTTTGGGAGCAATTGGCTATTGTTATTAGAAATGGTATTACTAAAACTCTAAATATGTTCATCATCATTATATTTGTGTTATGCTATTTTTTTTTTTTTTTTGTATGAGAATAATGCTGTCTATTTTTTGGTTTTTCTTGAAACGTTGATTATATTATTATTATTATATCGATTATGGGTACTATTTTTGTGGAATCGTTTTTTTGCTTCGATCGATCTAGTATATGTATGTTGCGATCTGTACCTTAAAATTTTATATTTAGTTTGGTTAGTGAAATAAATGGTATCAATAGATCTATAAAGATAAATAATAGTTGTGTTATTTAAAATGCATAATTTGATTGTAATATACAAATGCTTTACAATGGAGTAACAAATCGATTTAAACGATTAAATTAATGAATGAATCAAGTCGACCAAAAATTTAAGGGAAAACTTGGATTCTTTATATATCTCACTTTTTTTATAGATCAAGCTGCCAAAAAAAAAAAAAAAAAAAAAAAAAACCAATAACTTGTTTGATATTTATAATAAAATTTTGATCCTAAAAACCCGAACCGCAAAACAACAACAAAAAAGTTGAAATAAATGTAGAAAATTGTTTGAGAGACTTTCACCAGAGCATCGTCATTTTTACAAAAGAAAGAACTAAATTGCACTTAAAGAGGGAGAATTTGAAGAAATAAAAAAAAAAGGTGATTTGTTTCTCATTTGAGACTATTACAGATTGTACATGGATAGGGTTCTATCTAAGACACTTGTTCATGCATTGTTACACAACGAAAAATTTCGTCGTTAAGCTTAAAGGCAACAAAATTGTTTGAAAAGTGCACACCTTAGACACACAAAAAATCCGACGTTTTTGCTACAAACAGCTTGAAAGAGAAAAAAAAACTCTTTTCGAATCAAGGAGGTTTATAAATAGATTCATAATCAAGTTGTTTGGATCCTATTTTTATTGTTAGCTCACGCATCCATGCATCATCAGGATCTATAAGAAGATTGATACTAAGATAATTTGCGGTTGGATAACAAGCGGCACATTTCACTATCGCAATACATCTTTTTGTGAAAATTAGGCTAGTGTGTACTACAAAAAAATAATACCTTAGCAGCTACTTCTTTAGTGCTATAGCTAACTATATATTGCAATTGAAAATGAATAAGCGGTGAATAATCATTGGAACAATTACCATGATTATAGGTAGTTTGCAAAAAAAAAGCAGGATGATTGGATTGAAAGCTTTAATTAAGTTAAATATTGTTGCATCCATGCATAATATTGGTTTCTAAACAAATTTTTAGTGACGGAGACGGTTTCATCAAGAAATGCTTACAAAGATACATGACAGCTGCTCCATATATAGTCGTTTCCGCGGTCGATGCTATCTACATGTATGCCAATAAAATATAAAGACGTTGTTTTAGGGTGTATATAAATATAGGGATAGTGCAATGGAAGACTCTGTTTCGGTGTATTGAGAGCTTGATAGATTTGAGTCTCAGCCTTAGCTATAGTTCAACCTGGTCTTTCAAGTCAATATTGTTATTGATTTAAACCTCAGTGAACTAAAAACAGATCTGTCTAGTTAAAACAACTTAATCAAGATTACGATGGATCTCAGATTATTAAGTTTAGAACTGGAAGTTTCATCTATAAGTGTACAATCTTGAATTCGAGAAAATGTAAATAAACATTTGCCGTCGGTGATTTCTTGACCCAATTTTACTCTTGAACGATTCAGTGCTAAATTTTTAAAGTGGCAAAAAGTGACTGAAATGATTCAAGTATATTATTATATTATTTATATTATCAATAGGGATAGAATCATTATAACTATAGGAATTCATCAGACTCATATCCTCTATAGCTAAAGTGAGCCTTCTAGCAAGATAAAATTATTCAATATGCAGTTGCTTAACTGATAATTGTATAAAATAGTACATGAAAGTTAACCAATACAAAATTTTCCTATAATAATTGAATATGCTTTTAATAGTATATATTTTAAGGGCATTTCTACAAATTTAACCAAAACGTTGCTAATAGGCACTTCAATTGCAAAATGCCATGCTAAGCAACAATTGAATATCTTTAGGTAATCCAGCTCGTTCCCAATGGTATTGATCGTAATGGATATGTGGTAAATTTAAAGGTTGGGCAACTTTTCTAGACATGTTATGATTAAAAAGTAGAGTATGCTAACATGGATGTGTTAATTAATTTAAATGTAAATTAGAGAAAAGCTTATAGTTCTCAAAAAGCTGTACCTGGATATTTTTTTAATGTTGCGTCGTATCTCGAATTTAAATGTACCAGTACAATTAGTTATATACAGCTGTTGATGTACTTGAATGTACTGGATATTTATATTGCGGTTAAGCATCCAGCATGAATACAATATGGTAACACGTTGGTAACTATTATGCATGGATATCAAGACTTGAATTGTACCTTAATTATAATTTTACTTTCACCCTTTCCTCAATTGCTACTATAGATATATAGATAATACGCTATAGCAAAGTTTGTTCAACTTAACCTTATTCCAATCACTTAAAACTTAATTCTCTTCCGCAACTCTTGTGAAACTCAATTGAGTTAATTAATTTGGGACAGTAATATATTGATCTCGGCAAGTAAACTTACAGTTGCTAACGTCTTTACAAAAAACATATTTAATAAAAAAACCTTCAAATTATATAGGTACCAAGCAGACTAAGAAGTAGATAAATTCTACTTAAACGGATAGGAAACTTGCAATTATCCACGATGATAAGATTAATGATCGATTATCATTGATAATTGGGATACTTGAAGTATGATAGCAATCCTAATCCATCTGTATTAGTTCTTGGCAACAACGTTAATAGTGCTTGAATTAGGCAAATTTATGCAGCTATGCGGAAGTCAATCATTTACATGTCAAGGTCTGCACTTTATTTTTGTCAGAAAAAGTTGACATGGCCATGATTGCAGCAGCCTTGTCCTATTTGAAAACTATTATGGTAAGGCTATAGTATACATTGCAGCTGTACGTAATATCCGGATACAAGCAACATCATCGATACAGTACCAGTGGTATCCAGGATAAAAGCTCGTCGATCGATCGCGAAGGATGATGGATACATGTAGCTATAGCTGCGTGCGGTTATCATTACGGATCTATTTTGAAGTGAGTTCAGTGAATCGACTGAAGTGATTATTCATGGATTATCCATGGTATGATAACATCAGTTTTTAAGGGATATACAACTATCTTTCAGGAACCTGCTTTATTAGAAGCCTTGCACGTTTGCTTTGTAAGAAAAATATCCAGGGTGGATCTTCAAAGCGGCTATGATTGGTGCCTTTTGAATTTACTGTAGAGGTCAATATTATGATGACTAATAAGCCATTGGTTACCTACAATATACTTGAAAGCTTTCAAGACCATTAAACCAATAGCATCGATTGGGAAATTTTTGATTTTTCACTCTAGGCTGATCGGCAAAAACATTGGATCATTTTCGGAATGAATGATAGAAATCGGATGGATATATTTTTGCAATGATCCGGGAACACAAAATGTTTGAATTAATTCACAAAATGAAGATCTATCTACATTGCTTGAAGATGCATGCATCCATGAACCGCTATAGCTTCATGACATTAAGCCGGCCCCGTCTTCAGGATAAATAGCAAAGTTTTCAATCGCAATAACTCTAGCTATCCATTTCAACTGTACAGTCAAACGTTTGAGTTTTCTTATCGCTATTACAATGAAAGCAAATTTGTGTGATAATTCAAGTCTTGAGAGTTACAATCAATCATTTTCTAGCTAATAATCAAAAAGGTTTACCCAATACGACCTTAGATATGTAAATAAGGGTTATAAAACAGATAGATCGATTTCAAGTTTAGATATCGATACTAAATATCAGCCAATCTCTTTGAAGCTCATATAATCGTTTTGACATTACCTTAAAAGCAGATTTTTTGATTGCTTGTAGACATTACACTT
The DNA here is from genome assembly GCA_030579975.1 of Blastobotrys buckinghamii (nom. inval.). Lineage (NCBI taxonomy): Eukaryota > Fungi > Ascomycota > Dipodascomycetes > Dipodascales > Trichomonascaceae > Blastobotrys > Blastobotrys buckinghamii (nom. inval.). The sequence continues at coordinate 44,819 of JAKTSB010000124.1, forward strand.
TTCTGTAGTTGTGACTTTAAACATGCTTCAAGTAACAATCATCCGTATTGGATATTCGACTTTGACAAAATTTTTTTGCAACCTTGTTCGGAATTATCGGCGCAAACTTTTTTGAAGACAAACCGATAAAGATCGACAAAGGTCAGTGATCAACAATATTGATCTGCAATTGACTTTACAATTGTCAGTCCCAATTGCTCTATCGGATTTTTAAATCTTGTTGAGATTCAGCAATTTCAAGCGCACTCATCATCGTGCCTATATATAGAATAGAATAGAATAGGGTAGGTGCCATAATATTTAGGGATATTAGTTGGGTACAATCCTGATGTTGATAAAAGCTACTATACCATGGTAGTAGTGGCTAATAAGAAAATTCTGTGAATAATGCGATCTATAGCGAGTTGAATTGCAATCGATAGACTTTTCAGTTCAGATATCAATTCAAATTGTTCAGGCTAAGCTCTTAAAGTTTTAGAAAGCAATAGGGTTTGAATAAATTCTGCCTTTCTATTTGCAGCAGGAAAATCAGGCGGGGTAATATATCGACTTGTATCTATTTGGCTAAAGATAAACCTTATTAAAAGATGAGTATTTCAATTGGGTTGGCATTCACAGTATTATGTATCGCTCCATATATTAATTGTTAATCTCGTGACGATATTTGTAACAACATGTTATCCTAAATTAAAAGAAAAAGGGCTCCTAATTTAGTTGCTGAGAGCTCTATAATACTACATGTATGTTGTATAATCTTGAAGCTGGTTTCAAGTAAATTTCAATGTACATGGTAGTCATACATTGATAGTTTATTTAGCTTGCAATGGAGTATGAATAGCCTAGGTAGTAAAATTAAAATGCTTTAAACTACAATGAATCGACCTTTTGATTTGATACCACGTATGAACCAATAACTTCAACTGGTTTTATGATTTTGTAGTAATACAACACTGTACATTGCTACTTATTGTTCGAATGTGATATTTTTCAAGGACAATATTCCCCCAAATACAAATTTGAATCAAAATTATAAAAGTTTAAGAACTTTCTATAGGTCTCTAATGCATACATGAACTTGATAGAATATGAATTCTGTACTCTTACAGGTTCATAAAATCAAGGTACCTATATATTAATACAATGAGTGCTGATTTTATGGTTTTTCTGGTAACAATAAGTTAACATTGAGTTATTTAGGTAATGATTTATTATACATTTTTTTGACTAATATCAAATTCTCTCTGGTATATATGTTATATCTGAGAATCTAACGATGAGACGCCCTTTAGCTAACATGTAAATTATCATCCAGGGTGAAACAAAAATCGTCAAGTTAGGTTGGATAATTAATGTCTACTTAATAGTAAAGATGTGGTTCGTCAGATCTACTCAGCTGAGATTAAATACCTGCTGGGAATGACGGATGTTTAATGTCAATTGTGTTTGAGACATACCATAAATAATCACGACGCACATATATCCACATAATAATTATTATATAATGAATCAACTGACCTATAGTTTCAAGCTTTGCTTAGGAAGTCAATATCTGTACCGTCTATACGTACTTTTCCACCGTGCTCAACTTGGTTGGTGCTACGTGATAGTTTTATTATTAGCGTTAAATCGGTGGTTTCTGTGTCTCCGTTATTATTTTGCTTTCAATAGGCTTCAAACGACTCATATAAGTCCTGTGTCATGTACCGATCCTGTCAAGTTGAGGTCATTTTACAGAGATGGTAGTTCGTGATACTTTTACTACCCTCTAGAATGAATTGAGTTAAGCTTAGGCACAACTACTGCTAATATCCGGATGCTTGAATATTTTCAACGCCGCTCTAGATGCGGCTCAGCCGATATATAAAGATTCGAACTAACCGTGCTGCGCCTCGTTAAGACTACCATTGGCAGTTAGAACTACCATGGAGTAGCTGTAATAATTTAAAACAGTTTCTATAAAAAGTGACGGAAGACGGAATTTCTACAACAACGATTGATCTACTTTCTTCCCCGATAAAAATCCTGTATCTCCGAGTTAAATCTAACTGATCTACCGAGATACTTTTGACAGTTTGGGAACGTTGAATTCAAACAGTATATCTCTTGGCAAGCATTATATCTCATCATTACAAGCAATAGCTATGCTTTTTTCTAAAAACTCTAGCTTAATTTATAGGCCTGAGTTTATAAGATTATGATACCAGGTAATCTGGATTGATGCAACTTGATTACAATAGCAGATCTTGTTATCATCGAATCAATTTCACAACTAACAAAAAAATTTCAAACAAATAAAGAGAAAAAGAAACAGTAAAAAAAAAAAACAATAAGTAAATTTTCATATACATTAGAGAATAAAAACAATACTATAAAACAATATATATATATATAATTTAGAAAGAGAAGGAAAAATTCATAAAACGAATCATTAATCATTAAAAATTTAAAACAAAATAGACAAAAATATTTCATAAACAATCATAACAAAAAGATATAAATAACAGTCTTAATAAAAGGAACCTTTTCTTAAACCGAAATACTCACCTTCTTTTAAAGTAATAGCAGCTGGACTTTCAGCATCAATACCTTCAAACGCAACACTATTACCCCACCAGTTCAAATCTTTTGGATTGTATTGAACTGCAAAGAATAAAATCAATGCTGAGAATGCAGTAGCACCAGTCATAGCCGCTGCAACAACATAAGTATACTTTTCCCACCATTGTATATATCTTCTTTTAATAACATAATGGAATGCAAAATTGGTAAATAATGCTGGAAACATATAACTAAAATTTAATGGAGCCCATTGTAATAACCCATTACAAACAATAGCTGGATTAACTTGTTTCCATAATCTAAAGAAATTAAACAGGCTTTTATCCATAACATTAAAGAACCCAGTTGATAACCGTTGTTGACACCAATTTTTAATATTATTACCACCTTTTTGACCGATCAAGAAAATAACTGCAAATAAAAACCCAATTAAGAAACACCATTGAATTTCTGGATATAATTGATTGAATACTCGTTTTGGACCAATTGACCCCCACATAACTGCAGCAGAGTAATAAACTTGAGAATCATTAGCACAATTGAATTTTTGTGCTTGATCTGGATGACATAAACCTTTAATATTTGAGAATTGCCATTCCATAACACCAATTGAAACAAACCCAGATAAAATAGTAGCAATAAGTTGACCTCTAAAAACAGCTCTTGGAGGAATCTTAGCGTAATGACCCATTTTCAATGATGAAATATAATTATCAGCTTGACCATTAATATTATACCCAAATGCTTTACCAAACATTAATGCCTGAGCATTACCTGGTAATGCATACCCAATAATTAATTCAGTCAAAACATTCAAACCTTCAGTCATACCAGTAACAGAATAAATAATAGTCATTGGGACAATATATGCAGCATTAATACCAACAACAAAGAATAAAATCCAAACTGGAGTATGAATTGGATAAATACAAACACAAACAATACCAAAAACAAATGAAACAACAAAAATCAACAAGAACCAATATTCGGGAACTTCAGCATATGCCATCATCATCTTTGAATGTGCATCTTTATAATTTGAATACATACTACCTCGACCTGGTCCTTTATTTTTATAAGCTTCTTTAGCACCTTTCAAATTAAAACAACATAATTTAAACAAAACTTTAACACATCTTGTAATACCATGTTGAATATCAAAAATTAAATCTTTATATAATCCAACAAATGCATCCCTAGTTAATTTCCATTGATCAAATAACATATAAACAACATTTAAAGGATAAAATGCAAAAAATGCACCATAAACTAATAAATTACCTGCTGAATAATATGGTGGTGAGTAAGATTTATATTTTTCAACATTGAATGAACCATCATCATTCAAAACTTTGGTAACTTGATATGGCTGACCATCATTACCATAAACTGATGATGTATTGATTGGAATATATCTAGTCCATTTTGAATTAGTACACCAAATACCCAAAATTGCAAAAAATCCAATAACAGTACCAATGGATTGTTGTAAAAATGCAAAGAAAGGAGATTGAAATGGTTGTAATTGATTAACAACTAAGAAATCAAAGGTGGTAATTGGATTAACACCTAACCCACCTTGAGAACCAGTAATCATTGCTAAATTGAAATTTTGTGGAGCAATCCAAGTCATCCAATTAAATGTACTTAATGAAGTAAATAAATACCCTGGAATCCAATAATAAACAAATGCTGCAGAAAATAAGATAAAGAAAAATTTATATCTAGTAATGGTCCAACCATTAATAACTTGTTTTTCTCTTTCTGGAATTAACAAAGCTCTTGATAAAGCAACAGTTGGTAAAATACTTGGCCAAATAGCTTTTGCAGGATAAATTGCAAATCGTCTTAATAAACCTGCAAAACCCAACCCCATACATTGATTTGATAAAACTAATAAAACTTCATAGCCAAAAGTAACCCATTTACCATTGAAAAATACTGGTAATTTTTGAACTTGAAAATTTGAATAAACATAAACAGTAGTCATACTAACAGTAAAAGTAATGGTTGAAAACATTTGTTCTTTATAGCCCCATGGACCTGGATTCAATGAATGTCTACTACCAAAAGCTCTAAAACCCCAATCTGGTAAAAGAAATTCAGCTGCTTTACCACATGGATATAATAACAATTGAATAATTTGAGTACTTAAAGTAATATTTGGGAAACGAGGTTGGAAAAATGTATTAACCCCCATACCAATAATAGTCCAAATTAGTGCTAAAATATATGATCGAATTGTTTCAACTGGTTCTTCTGGATTATCAAATGGATCAGCAATAGCTCGAACTTCTGGATAAGGACTATGGTATCTAATAATAGCTGCTTCTGCTTTACAATCAAATTCCCATTCATCTAAAGTCAGTTCACTTGCCTTTTGGCCTTGAACCAATAGTTTAATCTTTTGATATGTTTCTCTTGGGAAATTACTATCACTACTATGATAATCTACTGCATCTTCTAAAATTTCAATAGCTTCTTCCATAGTCATTGTTAGAATTTTATCATAAACAAATGCAACGTCTGTACTTGGTGCAATCCCATCTTCCTCTGCTCGTTGACCTAATTTTGCTGCCAATGTTGTTCTTTGCGTTACATTATTCTTTTCATTTTCCATTTCATTTGATGGAATTTCTCTAATTCCATCGTCGATATCAGCAACAGGATATTCTGCTGATTCGTAATTATCCTTTTCTTGCATGGTTGCAATGTACTACTGGTGTTTTTCAACCTTCAAGAATTTATTAAAAAAAAAAAAAAAAAAGAAGAGAATTAAAAAATTTTAAAGTTCGTTATAATAAAGATATTCAAGAGTTTATATATATTTTAGAGCTTCAAGTCATGGTAAAGAGTATCAACAGTTAAATGGTATATTTAATTTATTGATAGGATTAGCTTAACCGATCTTATGGTATTTTCCCCCCTCATTGAAAAAAAAAAAAAAAAAAAAAAAAGTTCACTCGTGTGTTTGAGAAACTGTTCCATCGATATCAGTCTACGAAAAAAGAAAATATCGATTTGATAAATATCGGGAAGGATGGTTTCAATAGGTTTTTTTTTAAATTTGTAACTGGTGCTTGAATACTTAAGGTAGATCCACGATCAGTGAGAGAGGTGAGATAATTATAAGGGAGCTGATAGAAAATCCCTTTAGGGCTCTCTCAATTGTTAACTTTGAATTAAAAATTTTTTTTCAACTATTATGCATATAATCGAATACAAAACAGTTAAGATTTTTTTTTTTTTTTTTTTTGTTCAGATCACTTAAATTTAGAACCGTTTTGTTCTACTTGAAGAAGTGTGTAATTTAGTCATAGAAGCTGATAGTATATTTCTCCTGTTGAAATACTTATAATAATCAAGATAGTTTCTATCAGCACTTAGTACAATCATATTAGATGTATCAGAAATACCATAGTGTTGGAACAATTATATTGACTCTTTTTAACGGCTAGCTTTAAGATTGGCAATTGTAACTTTAAACACTCAACGTCTTAAAGAATCTATATTTCATCAAACGAGATAGTGTTACACTATCCAAGTATACTTTAGTCATATATACAAAACACATCAATTTCCTTATAGAAAAGGAAGACTGGGGTATTTACAAGATCCTCGAGCCGTGGCAGGCAAGATCTCTTTTTCTGTCAGTATTTTTGATTGATCGAAGTGAAAAGGTGGAGTTGAATTTTTTATACTCTGTTTTACTATAGTATACGTTACCGATTCTGAGTCAAAGCGTAGAACCTAGTCAGCAAAAAGCAAATAAAGTTAAGAGAAGCCCTAAACAAAAAAAAAAAAGCTGTCATGTGATTAAAAAATTCCTCACCATCAAGATTTATCACCAAATTTTCGAATAATCCAGGGCTTGGGGACAATTAAATAGTACTAAATATTTGGTGATACCCTGCACAAATTATTAAAGGGTCTGTATCATTCAAGAAATGCCAAAATCTAGGTACCAAGATTTTAACTTTTAAGCTTATTAATTAACGCCTATAGTACTTTGATGAATAGAACCCGCAACGGTCAAGATGCAGGAATAATTGGCTGCTTTATCCTCATCTCATCTTGTCCATTGATCGCAATAATTAATGGGTCCCATGCCATTATACCTAGTTGAGCGGTACCGCAACCTCATCCATCTCATGAGATGAGCTTGATTTACCAGGTTTATACAATGGTGTGATGATTTTTTACCCACTCAAGCAATTGTTTTTGTTATCATTGTGTGATTGATCGTTTATCCATTAACATCTCCATTAATGCCCTACCATAGTAGTCTTCCAAATTGCTTTAAATCAAAGTTATCATCTAATATCACGCTTGGATGTCGAGAGATAGCACCTGCCATCAACCAATCATTGTTTAAGTATTTGTATACAGTCATATCAATCCTCAAATGCATGCATGGGGTATACGTTATAAGGTTCACCAGTAAAAAGACTCCTTTCACGCGGTCCGATATCTCGAGTTACATTTTTTTTCTTTTTCTATAATAGCAGCCGATAATCGACGCGGATTATTAAACGGATATGTATATATAGTGGAGAGATGCATACCAGCTTTGGTCTTACTGTATTTCAAAATTTAGACGAGGATCATGATAGAGGATATGTAGATATGTACACTACAGGATACAGTACGTATATACATACAGTGCTCTGAGGTAGAGTTGCAAGATTGTATAGGTGGTATTTCTCACAGTTAACTTATTTACTTTTTTCACGAGTGTAGTTGAAAAAATACCAGACAATTTCACAGATAATAAATGTACAATCGGTATATACAGTAATTGATCAAACTTATCAAAACAACTGTATTAATACTGGGTCACAGATTGATTTAGCTTGAAGCCTCTGATTTTTAGTAATAAAGCAAGTAGTATGTGGCAATCTCAACAAAGGACAATTAAACAATCTGTCAATTCAAAGAAAACCTATAAATTGACTATTCTTTAGAGCTTTTAATTCAAACTTTAATAGATGATTTATAATGTGAAATCTTTATCGATTATCGACCGGTATTTTGAGAACCCTAGGCCTATCTTTTTTTTTTTTTTTCAGAAATGTCGAGTAAGCTCTTATAGTTGTACAATTGTAAGACCCTCTCAAGATGAGGAATTGCATTAAAATCTATGCATAGGAACCAACCACAGTGAAGGTTTGTATAACTCAGTCAAGAATTGCGAGATTCACCGTTATGATGAACCATCCATCGATCACCGTCAGGCAAAATAATACCAGGCAAGTATTTATCCCTCTTTCAATCAGATGAGAATCGCCATTATTATAATAAGCTACAATACATTCGAATAATTCATATACATGCATAAATTAACGTCCGCATCAGTGGCTGCTACCACTATATATGAATTTGGCTTTACGTACTGTATATATATAATTTGCACTGACTTGGATTTTTATGTAAATGAACCTCGGGCGCATCGTGCCATCCATGTAGATCAGTAAACCATTTATCTGTATGCTAAAGTGGTGATAGCATTCCTTTCGATTAATTTTAAAATCTGGCTTGACAAATTCTACAGTAAATTGCAACAAAACTTGCATTAAGCTTCTTGCACTTCCACTCGAATTTAATACATTGAATGTTTTATTTATATTGACCCTTTCACAAAACTACTGCAAACAAATCACTTCATATAAGCAATGATTTCGTGACAATTGATTCCTGGTTGTCTTATTTGTCAGCTTATTGGTATTATCATATAAACTGTTTTATGAGTTAATACAATCCAGTAGTGCTGCTGTGTTATATGAATCGACAAATTTTTTAAGATTAAGGTCAGCATGCTCAACAAGTTCACTGGATTATTGTCTTTTTGATTTTTCAATTTTTTTGCCAGATGTATAATAATCAGCAATCACACCTATATATTTAGAACTACTGTATAGTTCATTTCACAGATAAATAATCCTCTATCCCCTCTTATTAAAACACCATCTGGCACTGGATACGACAGAACTGAGACCTCCGAAATTTTCACCTTTTCCGAACTTTCTTTTGATTAGAAAGATACTTTTTTTTTAAGAAAAATATGGTACAGCATACAGCAGGATTTGAGAAAATATCCAGCCGCTCGAGATTTACAAAAACTCGCCTTGCATAATTAATTTAACGCGTTAACAATTCGAAAGCTTTTTTCCCCACCTTTTATGATCTGCGTCAAATCTATAAATTGTGGTTGCCCGGCATCAATATTGTCATCAGATAGTGAATTTAGAAATCTTGTAAACAATTTGGCCGTTATAACTATAGAATTGCCTATGAATGTTTAACTTAATTATAAACAAAATCATTATAAAAATCCGCTCATCTTGCCGAATATGAAAAACCGATTCTAATATTAAAACTTAGGGTAATGAACATCATACCCGGATAAAAAAGTTTTTCTAAACAAAAAGTATACATTGCGAAACTATCCATTAGCTATACTGCCATGGTAGAATGTATAATTTCCTGGATGGTAATGTAGACAGGTTATCGTCCTTGTTTGAAGAATGTACTGTAGGTGTAGAGATTGATACCTGGCAAGTTTCCCCATTGATATATTGCTAGACCGCTGGTTTCCAAAGGTATAAAATTAGGTCTTTAAAAAATTCTCGGGTGGGTTCAATTGCTTAAGGCGCGTTCACCCCTTGCTATAGTTATAATACCCGCCTAGGATTTTCTGATTTACTGATACTGAAGCCAGCCGTTTCCTTTTTATGGATTTTAAACCAATTGCATTTATCGGATCAAGCGTTCGAACTATTAAATTCTTTAAATAGCTGTAGAATAATTATTTACAATGTTTCTAACCCATTCATGGATCTACGATAATTTGATTCAGAGACTTATCTTACCGACTTTTTTCTTATTTACTTAATTACTCCTGAATCTTTGAGGCGGGTTCATATCTTGAAAAACTAGACTTGAATCAGCTGTGTTAAATAATCCAAGGTATTTATGACATCCAGAATAGCCCGTAGATTTATCAGTTAGTATTATCAAATATTAGAGACACTCCGCGCAAATACATGGATAGACGTGGTCCATAGATTCGCTTAGGGCACAAAAAGGGGAGAATGTCGTGCGTGAGAAGGGAATTTTGAAACTTGAATTTAATTCTGATTCTAAGGCCTATAGATATATCCAATTGTTCTATCCGATAGTCTAACTTTAGAAACCTAGGCTGATTCATTCGATCATTTTAAATAACGTACACCAACTATTTGAGACTTTAAGGGTACACTTATATATAGTACATGGAATAACGTAATATCACGAGTATCCAACTCAGCTGAATAATGAAAATTTTATGTATCATTGATGATTTACAGGCAATATGCTACTTCTAATAGAACTAGAAGGGAAGTTGCCTGCTTATTTTCTAAAAAAAGATAACAATTGTCTCCTGTATATATATCTGCGTGTTATTCTCTCTTTATTTATATATGTTTATTAATAGACCCTTATGATCACGTTGTAGAGACGAGTTTCAGTCTTTCTTAACTTAAGCACACAATCATGGAAAATCATAATACAAAATTTCAAACTTGTGAACAATTATAAAATATCTTAATTAATTAATAATTAATTATGAATCTATACAGTGATGGGTTGAATTTTGACTTGGACTTTCTAGAACCTGCTTAGATCCGATATAGATCTAAGTTTTACCGGATAACCGCGAATAATATTTGAGACGAGAAATCAATTTTATATTAATTGAAAATTAAACACAATATTTCAGAGCTTGTTGGATAGAATTCTATTAATTGCTTGACTCAGTTGTACTGTGATACAGGATTACCACAAAATTCAAATACAGTAAACAAAAAAGCTGAAAGATTGGTGTTTAATGGAATTAAACCAGCTGAAAATTTGTACCTAGACTCGTAAAGATCAGAATCATAAGATGCTTTTCAATAAACTCGGCTAAATGCTTCCAAGTTTTTTGAAACAGATAGTCCATCCGAGTTAAAAGATCAACCTGGTCTCGCCAGTTCATCACTATCACAGAGATGGGGATGAGCAGCTGCAATATGCAGATTTTCTTGTGGTACGATAATTGTATCTACATATATGATTGGGACCGGCCTAGATTGAGTGATAGAAAACTCTATACCTATAGCAAGTTCCATAGGGAGGGGGGTGCAAATAGGAAACAAATCTAGATAGACTGTAGCTGAATCTTTGTGAAGCTAAATTCCAGTTGATACTGTTTTTGATGCTAGTTAACTTTTTCTAATGTGGCACTTCTTGAATTATTCATGAGGTTAGTTAGTGTATAGTAAGAGCAGTTTAAAAGAGGTTCATTTCAGTGAAATAAAATCAGCAATTTTTACCTTTTGGTTTTGATCCAAAAAGAATTTAACTGGTAGTCATCAGTTCTTTCAAAGCTTTATGTTAACTTCTATAATTAATATATGACTAAATTTCTCTCATGTAGCTACCATTGTAACTAAGACTAACCCTTGACAAGTTTAATCAAAAGTTGAAATAATATTACTAATACTGGTATACCAATCAATGGATTTTATCAATCAATGCGTACAGAAAATTTTAGACAGACCTGATTATTTTTTAGTAAGCCACATCAGGCGATATAACACAAACCATCATATGGATGGTGTACATTGTCAAGCAATTGTGCGTTTGTAGATCCAGGTTTTCTAGGTTTTCTGAGTTCTCGAAGTTTGCAATTGCAATCATGAAAACCCTATCCTTCAGAGAACATAATCCAATATTAATTATACACATCGATGATCAACAATCATGACTGCAGTAAAATAGGATCGTTCTAGGTATTTATCTGCCAAACTAGAGTTTACTATGATTTATAGCTACTGCCATGGGTTTTGGTTGGAAATTTCAAACATCCGAATGATAAAAATTCTGTTTTTATAGATTACCAAAACTCAAAACTATGACTGATTTCCTCCAACTGAAATTGGTATTTACAAGCTGATAAGTTTACAATAATAGCTTATTATCATTATATATAGTGGATAGCCACCATTTTATTTCATGCACACTCTATATGTACATGTTTATGTTAATTTCATTAGTTTGAAATTTCTATTACATTGAGTCATCATCATGTGCAATTATGATTCTACTAAGGTAATAACTATCCCCACAGAAGCATTGGCATCCCATTATGGTACCATAGTATGGAATGATGGTGCATGGAGCTTTCCTGTGTAAATATAGAATAGGTGGGCGGTATATTTATAATCAATAATAAGAATTACGCCACCTGCATTGATCTCTATAGAGGTATTCTTATATCCCATAAACTTGTAATAATTGCTTGGTACTACAGATTTCTTTTTATATAAATAATTCATTATGGGTATAGATAGAAGCGTAGACTCTACAATTTCAATGTGGCTAGTATGCAGTTGAAAAGATATAGGTATCAATTAATGGAAAGTAAGGGTTCTATGTTCACTATTGATAGCTATTCAGGGTTTTCTGGAATTGCACATGCGGCACGTCTCCTCACCATGTGCGCGGTTGTAGTCGGTATACTTAAGCTGGTTTATGTATTGTTTGTTGTATTGTAAACCCTGAAGACGCAATAACTGCTTCTGTCTCTTTAACTTTTCTCCACAAGTTAATTAAATAATCACTCCTCATCAACCTCCTCATCAAAATGATCTGAGTGGAAGGAAAATCTAAAAGGCTATAAAGTGGAACCAATCTAATACCACCTCATTGAAATATATATTTAGCAATAATTGGATCAAAACCCTAATAAATGTCAGGTACCTCAACGTACGATCGACTCAAATTTAGCCAAATCTTCCAATGTTACATCAAACAACATTATAACCGAATCTACCTTAAGTACTAATCACTGCTGGTAAGTTTCTGTTGGTATTACGAAATACCTCACAAAGTGACATAGGTCAGATCTATGATCTAGATCGACCTGTCATCGATTTATAGTTGAGATATTAGTGCAATTTTTTAGTTGTGTGAATCCGAACCCATCTTGGATGTAAATGAAGGTCTTTTTTATTATCTCTTTATTATGATGCCTATAGTCACCTCGGTGCAATGATTTGAGCCGCAACCCCGCGCGGCGCAACCATGTGCACTTAGCTTGCTTAGGCCCCACCGTAACTATTTGTGGATTGAGTTTTAAAAAGTAAAACATTCTTATTCGTTTGTTTTATTGTCCAGCTGTAATAGGTAATACGGGAAGGTATAAAAGTTTAGACAACGCGGGTTATAATGGCTAGATAGGGCAGTCATTGTCCGAAATTTTCTGAAATATGACCGTGTATAATCGACGGTTACTTATAAGGCTTGAGACTATAATGTAGATTAGTTTTGCATCAGGATATTGAATTCAACAGTTGGAGTAAATAACTCACAAAACCTCGAGTGTTTTGAGAATGATATATTTAATGAAGGTGAGTATCGGAATGGTGATAATTAATAAGTTTTACTGAAGTGTGAGTAATAAATGAGATTGAAATTAATTGAGTAGCCTCTACCCATTTGTAGTAAATCTTACCATCTTAATAACAAGCCACAGCTAGAATATGAGCAAAAATATTTCAAAATCAACCATGTACGTGAGGTGTAGTTTGCTATTGAATTTTTGTGAAGATGTCTACTTTATTACGATAGACCAAGTTGAACAAAGAAAGTTTAGATTATAATGTGATCTATTTTGCTCACTTGAACTGGCTGTGAAAGAAGAGATAGCGTATCATCAATGCAAAAATAGTCCATTATAGTTTTATGATTATAGGTAAATATAAAAAGTTCATTATTTAAAGATTAGATAGTACAGTTAATTTTAAATGGAAG